>JBBPFJ010000155.1:0-106838 GCA_037975025.1 Excoecaria agallocha
GGTTCTTCAGGCAAGGGTGCATCCAAAACATACGACTTTTTCTCTTGCTTAAGAACTATTCTTAAGTTTCTGAGACCAGTCTATGAAATTGGTGCCATTCAATTTGTCCTTTTCAAGGACCGATCGCAATGAGAAATTGTTATTTGAAGATGCCATTTTCAATCTACAATAAAATTTAGCAAGATTAAATGAGGTCTTATTAATGATCCCACAAACCGAATTAATATCCCCTTAAATAATTCGCGTTAGTGATTTAATGTGGGCCAAGATCCACTTTTCACAACAACTTATTAGTCAAGCTAAACCTGTACACCTAATAAGTTAAGTTACTTAGGTAGGAAAACTCCAATCATGTCTCGTACATGACTCTTGGATCAAATGGGCTAACATCTTTAAGATGTTATAGCACAACCCATTTATTAGTTGCCTAGGTCCGAGCATCCCATTCCATGTTAAGTCCAACCTACATTCACAACCCATGCCTCACAAAGATAATCGAGCGCATCTAGGACTCCTAGTCTACGTGACCGATGATCGATGCCTTGACATGTTTCAAATTAGGAAGGCAACTTTGTGACTTACTATTTTAGGGATTCATTTTATTGCGCCTTACATGGCATACGCTTTGTCATCCATACATAGCATGCATATATATATAATTGCATAAAGTAAAGCGTGACAAACATGGGCCCAAAAACCTACAACTAAGATTCTATACTATTACATAAGAATCTTCGAGTTGGGCTTCTCCACTCCGGTGGGCTTCGTCTTGATTTACAAAGTCTTCAAATAAATTCTTTTCTAAGAAATAATTGAAACTTTTACAATAAAATATAATGGCACGCAGGCCATATTTAACTACAAAAACCCAGGGCCCATGAATGCACCATGCATATCCATTCATCACACCAAACAAGCAAATAAATATACATAGCATTCATGGATCAAACAAAGTCCAATTTTAATTAGTTTAGCCAAGCCCATTAATGGAAATTGTGTACTTGAACCTTTAAGAGATGACCCCATGATGGGCCTGGGCCGAAGCCCAATGGACTAAATCCACTTATTGAATAAGTTCTCTTAAAAGCCCAAAACACAAACTAGTTAGATTTGTGCCATAAATCAACTCTAGTGTAATTTCTAATTTTGCCATTTTTAATTTTATGTCATACAGCCCATAAACATTAAAAATACATATAATATGTGCTAACATGAATTAAAAATAAAATCATGAAGAACACATATAATAACACATGGCATTCATGCAAAAACAAACAAACAACAAAACTAGTTGTTTAATGCTTATGTAATGCCATGAAATGCACAAACATTTAAATCAATTTTATGAGTCATTTAATATTCTAAATAAGTCCATAAATATTGATTTAATATTTTGGTACAAATCTGAACTAAATGTGTTTTTACCATTTTAATCAAAACAAAACAAACAATCTTGATTAAACATGTAACAAACACAAACTAGTCATAGTTTTAAGTGATTTTAAAATTAATTAATTAAATTGTCATGGACCAGAATTAAAACCAAATTTAAAAAATGTCCAGACCTGATAATTAATCTTTAAATATCACTTACAAACATGCCAAAAACGTTTTTACATTTAATTTTGAAAACTAGTTGTTAAACTAGCAATTTACATGCCAACTAGCACCTAGTTTCATAATTAATATGTACCATCAGGTATAAATAATTAAATCCGACCATTACCCCCCCACCCCAGCCACCCCCCTAATAACATCTTAGGACAGTATATTAACATGTCATATTAATTATAATACCTATCTAATTAATTAAAATCGTTTTTACACCAAAACAATGCAAAAAACTCATAACAGAAAATTTCAGATTTGCATGTTTTCAAAATAACGATTTTTAATTAATTTTTTCATGCATCTAAAGCACTAAAATAAGCATGTCTAGGCTCTGATACCACTGATGGAATATGACATGGTATGATAATTATGATAGCACAGCGGAAAAACAAAAATTTATCATGCATACCATACATATCCAAAACTAGGAACAAAAACATGCAATTTTAGGGTTTTTAAACTTACAATAGATGATGCCTTTATTCTTTGATTTTGTGATGTCCAGCAACTAAGATGCCTTTATCCTCCTTAGTTCTCAATCACCAATGCCAAGGAACAGCCTTTTACGCTACTCCCTCTATTCTCACACACACACTTGCACCGACGGCTTAAAATTGAGATTGCTAGATCTCTTTTTCGGTATTGTGTAAGGGTTATAGTTTGAAGCTACAAAACTTGATTTTTTACTTCTTTAGATTGCTCTTACTACTCAATAACACAAGAGAATGAGGAACAATCCTTTCTCCTTGTGAAAAATTGAACAAAAGAATTAAGAGAGAGAGAGTCACTATTCACGAGTTACTATTCACGAGTTACTATTCATGCCACCAAAAAAAATTAGGTTTAGGGTTTTATTTCTTTTAATATATATGCTTATCCTTTGGCAAGTCATTAATCTGAATTCAACTATCCTAAGATAATTAATTCAAACTCTATCACTTCCTAAAGATAAGTAATATATTTTGAATTAAACTCCTTTGAATTTAAATTCAAATTTGAAATAAAACATAAGACATTTAAATAAATGAAATCACTTAATTTAAATAAATGCCATGTGCCAAAATTCCTTGAATTATCTCTTGGAATTTCGGCTACTTCATTAAATAAATAAGTGGTTTAATTTAATTTAAATTCCTTTAGACTTTAATACTCAATTAACTTAATTAATGTAACATAATTAATTAATTGAAATTAAATCTTGTGGGCTGAATTTTTCTCTCTCATGGACCAAAGCCCAATAGCAATTTTATAACCCATTACATACATTAATTTGACTTTAATTAAAAGCCCAAATTAATGCCCAATACTTAATTAATCATTTTAAGCCCAATGCTTTGTGTGCGATCCTATAGGTCCATTTAATGTTGGCAATGAATTAATAAATTAATTCAAAGGCTATATATATTCTCTAGCAAGATATTATAGCATTCCAAATTAAATGAAAATGCATATGGCATTTGGTGACCTAATGCAATTTCGCATAGTCCCTTACCCTTAAATATCAGAATTAATGTAAGGCATGGAACTAGTCATCCTTATATATATTAATTCCTTTCTTGATATTCCAGTGACACTGAACTCTCAGATAAATAATGATTACTCATTATTTCATCTCGGTATGGCCATACACTTCTCAGTTCACTAATCAAGTGGCCGGTGATATTTTCTCTCTTATCGAGAGGGGTAATCCCTTCACTTCTCTCATGCTCTCTAACATGAATCAATGTATACCCAATCATACCCGTACTTGTCACTTTGTTACGAGCACGTTAGGTGTATGTCAAAGTACACAGTAATTCATAAAGAGTTTCATAGAGATTTCAGGTCTAAGAACTCCGATACAAAACTTGTATATGAGAAACACTTATGACTTGTACCATGTAGTGTTCTCATGAGCGGATCGAATCCAGATACCATGTTCTTTAACATGTATCTATGATCTCTGATTGACACTCTTGTCCTAATGATCCGTAAGACATAACTCATAAGATCAGAGAGAGCATACTAGTCTTAATTCATTTGTTATTCCCATAACAATGACTGACTAAGGATATTTAGAATGATGTCTCATTTGTTTCAAGGTCTTACAATCCATGTGCCTCACACATGATAACTTAAACCGAAACAACACTCTTGGATAGTTTTATCAATTGATATGCACAGGAATACAAAGGATAAAACAAATGCCTCATTTTATTAATTTCAAGTGTTTCGTTACAATGTATTGGGGCTAGGGCTTACACTAACATAACTCACTAGTAGTAAAGCTACGAAAGAACATGTGTGCATGTGATATACATGAAGTAATATTCATATAGTTTAGTATGCATGATACTAGGTATGAAAAGAAAAACAGGAATAGACTTGTAGCACGAATATAATCATATGAAACCATATGGCTAAATGATAGTTAAATGAATATGAGGTATAAGCATGATTAGTTGTATTCATGATACATGTGTAATAGGGTATTTGCATGGAGGGCGCTACAATTTTTGGTATTAAAGCCTAGGTTTAGCCTTTTCTGGGTAAAAATGAACCTAGGATTCTGCAGTATGATATAGTGTTTTGTTGGCCTGATGTAGAAGTCCCAGTTTTCTTATAGATTAAAGATGGAGAGCTCTAGAGATGCTTTTGAAGAATCGGCTAAAAGTAACAGGCCAGTTAGAACCAATCCTTCTAATCCTGGATCTTCATCATCAAATTCAAATGAGGTCCCAGCAGCCATCCCGGCAGAAGCATTATTAAAAATATCTCAGGATATGGCTCAAATTCTTCAAAGAATGACAACACCTAAAGCTCCAATATCTTAAATTAGAAAGCATGGTGCTGAAGTGTTTTTAAGCACTAATTTGGAACAGTCTGAAAAAGCTGAATTTTGGCTGGAAAGGCTAGAGAGAATTTTTTATGAAATCCCCTGTCCAGTGGGTCTTAAGGCATCTTGTACTGTGTCTTTATTACAGGGAGCAGGTTATGATTGGTGGAAGTTGGTGTTGAAGCAACCCCAGCTACCAAATCCCCTTACATGGGAATTTTTCATAGCTGAATTCAAGAAAAAGTATGTTACTGAGGCGTACAAGCAAGAGAAGTTAAAGTAGTTTCTCAATTTGAAACAGAGAGTTATGTATGTGGCTGAGTATGAGAAAGAATTCAGTCACCTATGCAAATATGCTCCTGATGAGATGTTAACTGATGCTTTTAAATGTAAATAGTTTGAAGATGGGTTAAATGATCGTATCAGAGAAAAGTTAATTGGATCTACATCTTTGCAAGTGGGTAACTTCACTCAACTAGTTACAGCAGCCTTACGAATTGAAAAGAATGATAATGTAAAAAGGGAGAGAGAACAGAGAAGAAGTGGGGCCTAGGGTGGATCTTTTACAGGAAAGAGAGCTAGAGGTGCACAAGAAAATTAGCCAGCTGAGTCTGGCTATAGTTCTGCAAAAAGGGATAGGAGACAAGAATCTTCTGCAGTGTCTAAGCAAAGAAAGGAAGCTTCAGGCAAACAGAGTGGGGGGCAACCTCTAGTGTGTCCCCATTGTTCTAGGCAACATTGGGATAGTTGCAGGAAATTGACTAGGGCATGTTTCAAGTATGGTGGTACCGATCACTTCATGGCAAATTGTCCTTCGAAGAGGGATCAGGGTGTTGGACAGCAGGGCAGTATAGGAACTTACAATGCACCATCTTTAGGTAGAGGCAGAGGAAGAGGACGTAGGGGATTGAGTTATCAGGGATCCCAGTCCAGGAATATTTTTGAATCAGTTGATAGGCCTACAGCTCCAGTTGTTCCTATTTGAGCTTATGCAATGAAAACTAGAGAGGATCATAGTGCTCTAGAAGTCATAGTTGGTATTTTCTCTCTCTTTGATTCTGATATGCATGCACTGATTGATCCTGGTTCCACTCATTCTTATGTTTGCACTAGGGATATGGGTAGAAATGAGTCTATTGTACATGAACTGGAATATGATATATGTGTAACCAACCCTTTGGGTCACAGTGTTGTTGTTAATAGAGTGCATAAACAGTGTCCTATTGTAGTTCAAGGGAAAGAATTCTTTGCTGATCTTATTAAGTTGCCATTTTGGTAGTTTGATATTATACTGGGTATGGATTGGCTGTCTAGACATCATGCAGTGATTAATTATGAAGCTAAAACTATAACTCTTATTGGTGCTGATGGTAAAGAAATTATAGTACAGGGCATTCAATCTAAACCCATAGCTAATGTAATAACAGCTATGCAAGCTAAGCGATTTCTAAGAAAAGGATGTGAAGCTTTCTTACCACTTGTGCTTGATTCAAGAAAAGAGAATGTGAATCTTCAAGAGATTCCAGTGGTGAAAGAATTTCCTGATGTGTTCCCTTAAGACTTGCCTAGTCTTCCACCTGAGAGGGAAGTTGAATTGTCTATAGACATTCTACCTGGTACAGCTCCTATTTTGAAGGCACCATACAGGATGGCTCCTTTGGAATTGAAGGAACTAAAGGTACAGCTACAGGAGTTGCTTGGCAAAAGCTTCATTAGGCCTAGTACATCACATTGGGGTGCACCGGTTTTATTTTTGAAGAAAAATGATGGGTCTATGAAGATGTTCATAGATTACAAACAGTTAAATAGGGTAACAGTGAAAAATAAGTACCCTTTACCTAGAATTGAAGATTTATTTGATCAGTTGAAAGGTACGGGAGTGTTTTCCAAGATTAATTTGCGATCGGGTTATTATGAACTTTGGGTTAAGAATGTAGATGTTTCCAAAACAGCCTTTAGAACCCGATATGGACATTATGAGTTTCTGGTGATGCCATTTGGGTTAACAAATGCACCGGCTGCATTTATGGATCTTATGAATAGGGTGTTTAGACCCTACCTGGATCAATTTGTTGTTGTGTTCATAGATGACATTTTGGTGTATTCGAGAACTGAAGCGGAACATGCTGAGCATTTGAGAATTATTTTACAGACTCTGAGGGAGAATACGTTATATGCTAAGCTGAGCAAATGTGATTTTTGGCTTAAGGAGATTTCTTTCCTTGGTCATGTAGTATCTTCTGAAGGCATTAAAGTGGATCCAGCAAAAATTGAGGCTATAGTGAATTGGAAGCCGCCTCGAAATGTGACAAAAGTGAGAAGTTTTCTGGGCTTAGCAGGTTATTACCGTCATTTTGTGAAAGGCTTTTCAGTTATAGCTGCACCACTCACTAAACTATTAATAAAGGGTATAAAGTTTGAGTGGATTGACCGGTGTCAAGCAAGTTTTGAGCAGTTGAAGAAATTTTTGACAGAGGCTCCAGTTTTGGCACAACCAGTTACAGGAAAGGAGTTTGCTATGTATAGTGATGATTCTAGAGTTGGCTTGGGTTGTGTGTTAATGCAAGATGGTAAAGTAATTGCCTATGCATCTAGATAGTTGAAGCCGTATGAACAGAACTATCCAACCCATGACCTAGAGTTAGCAGCAGTAGTGTTTGCCTTAAAAATTTAGGGACATTATTTGTATTTGGAAAAGTGCAGAATCTATACAGATCACAAGAGTCTCAAATATTTGCTCACTCAAAAGGAACTTAACTTGAGACAGTGAAGATGGTTAGAACTATTTAAAGATTATGATTGTATAGTGGATTACCATCCAGGCAAAGCTAATGTGGTAGTTAATGCCTTGAGCCATAAGATGATGGCTGCTATGATTACACATCACTGTAGATGGAAACTTGCATATGATGCTGCTTTAATAGCACAGTTGAAGGCTAGACCTTGTATGAAGCAAACAGTGATTGATGCACAGAAACATGACGAAAAGTTGCAGCAGATTTTGAAGTCTTCACATGAAGGAAACCAGTCTGAGTATTCAGTGAAAGAGGATGGGGGCGTGTATTACCAGAATAAATTATATGTTCTTGATGACAAAGAATTAAAAAGAACAGTATTGAATGAGGCTCACAATACAGTATTTACTATGCACCCTTGTGGGAATAAGATGTACCAGGATTTGAAACAAAGTTATTGGTGGCCTGGCATGAAGAAAGATGTGGTAGCGTATGTCTCCAAAGGTTTGACTTGTCAGCAGGTAAAAGCAGAGCACCAGTTACCCTCTGGTTTGTTGAACTCCATTCCAATTCCTCAATGGAAATGGGAGGATATTACCATGAATTTTGTAACAGGATTGCCCCTTACACAGAAAAAGCATGATGCAGTTTGGGTTATAGTTGACAAGCTGACTAAATCAGCTCATTTCATACCACTTCGAATGGATTGCCTTATGGATAAATTGGCAGAACTTTCTGTAAATGAGATTGTTAGATTGCATGGCATTTTGGTGTCAATAATCTCTGATCGAGACCCGAGATTCACATCGTGATTTTGGCAAAGTTTGCAACAAGCATTGGGAACTCAGCTTCATTACAGTATAGCATTCCACCCTCAGATGGATGGGCAATCTGAACGGGTTATCCAAATTCTAGAGGATATGATGAGAGGATGTGTTTTGGATTTTACACGAAGTTGGGATAGATATCTACCCTTAATGGAGTTCGTATACAATAACAGTTATCAAAGGAGCATCGAGATGGCACCTTATGAGGCCTTGTATGGTCAAAAATGTAGAACTCTTGTTTACTAGACTGAATTGTCTGAGTGCAAGGTTATTGGTTCTGATATTGTCAAAGATACAGAAGAAAAGGTACAAGTTATCAAGCAGAGATTAAAGGAAGCTAGTGATCGATAGAAGTCATATGCTGATTTGAAAAGAAAGGATATTGAATATCAAGTGGGTGACAAAGTGTTTTTAAAAGTGTCCCCTTGGAGAAAAGTATTGAGATTTGGGAAAAAGGGTAAACTGAGCCCAAGGTTTATTGGTCCATATGAGATTTTTCAAAGAGTTGGACCAGTAGCATATAGATTAACTCTCCCTATAGAACTAGCCAAACTTCATGATGTGTTTCATGTTTCTATGCTTCGAAGGTATCTTTTAGATGAATCCCATGTGATACCAATTCAAGATGTGCAAGTACAACCGGATTTCACTTATGATGAAGAGCCAATAGCAATTCTGGCTAGAGAAGTTAGACAGCTAAGGAATAAGAAAATTCCACTTATTAAAGTACTCTGGCAACTTCATGATATACAAGAAGTTACTTGGGAGCCAGAAACAGCTGTGAAGGAACAATATCCTCATTTATTCAAAATAGGTATGAATTTTAGGATGAAATTCTTAAGGGGGAGAGAATTGTAAGGCCCCTAACATTACCCTAATTTAATTTGCATATTTTTGTGTTTAAGTAAGGGGGTAAATTATCATGTTATTATGTTAATTGCATGAAAATAAAATAAAGAGTATGGTTTAATAACAATTGAGGGTGCAATTGAAGTAAAGAGGTATTAAGTTGGGGTAAATTTGTATTTTTGGCATTTTAGTGGCCAATTGTGAATGGAATCATTTAATTCAAGGTTAATTTGAAAGGATGAATAAATTGATAGTTTGATTTTTGCAAAAGAGTTAGTGGAGGGGTTAAAGTCTAACATGCATAAAGGTTTGTGGCATTTGTGTGGCATGCAAACTTTCAAGGGACCATAGAGAGAATTTTGCTTGTTGATATAAAGATAAGAAGTTAGTGGAATGTGAGGTGGCTAGTTGAGACCTTGAGATCAGCATTTGAAGAGAAAAAACCAGAAAATTGTTTATCTCTTCTTCCTTTGATTTTATTTCAATCATCTCAAGCAATTAGGTGATAATGTTTATGGGTTAATCATGAGTTTAGTGTAGTAAACTAAGGTAATTAAACTCTTAATTTAACCCTTCATCATCTCCATCTTCTTCTTCTTCTTCTTTTTCTTCTTTTCAAGTTAACTGAGGAAAATGTACATATGCTGGAAATTTAAAAGTTGATGATGACGATATTTGTGAAGGAGAAGTGGAGGGAAGAAGGAGCAAAGGAAAGGACACTGCTAGAGGTTGACGATATATAATTTGTTAGCCAAGGTATGGGAATTTAGGTTGTTCATAATGCATGTGAAATTGATTGCTAGAACTGAGTAGGATTTACAGAATTCAAAGTTATGTTCTGCTGGATTTTAATGATGTGAGGTTGAAGAAGATTGTCCTTTCCGAGTCGTCAATGTCTTCACGAGTCGTGAACTTTTGTCCGACTCGTAAAGCTCTTCACGAGTCGTGCATTTTTCTTCTTCCTTTGGGAATGTTGGGTTCACTCGTGAAGCTCTTCACGAGTCGTGAACATTAGTCCGACTCATGAATCTCTTCACGAGTCGTGATGTATAGCTTTTCTTCTCCACTCGTGAACTCCTTCACGAGACATGAGATTTGCCCTTTTTGCTTAACTCGTGAAGCTCTTCACGAGTCGAACACTCCTTCAAGACTAAATGACTTACCTGGATTGTTTTGCTCATAAATTGAGCTATAGAATAGAAAATTGAGTGATTCTTTTTGCATTGAAAAATAGACTTCCATACCTATATTTCACATGAAGAAACCTAATCTTAAATTTGTCTCTAAGTGCATGTAATCTAGGGTTGAATCCGGACTAGTTTCCTAGACTGCTCACAGAAACAGAATTTACATTAATGGGTAGATTTTTGCTGCACTTGATAATATGATTTTTAAGTAATTGAGACAAATAGTTGTTTATGTGATAGTAAAGTTAATTGGATAAGGCATGTGATATGACTATCAATAAAGGATTTATATGCATACATATGCATTCATTTGTGTATCTGAATAAAGACTAGTGATGAAATATCTAACCTATACATGTAAATAGTCTTGTGCATGATTGTCACATGCCAAATTGATATATATATACACAAGTAATCCTATGACATGATAGTACAATAAAGACTAGTGATTAAAATATCTAACCTATACATGTAAATAGTCTTGTGCATGATTGTCACATGCCAAATTGATATATATATACACAAGTAATCCTATGACATGATAGTACACATTTTGACATGTACCTATGCTATGAAATAGGAACTATAATAGTATGACCTTGGCATGTGTATATGCCCATATGGAAATATGTTGATATTTTGTACAACACATGATTTGAATGATGATAATGGTATATATATATATATATTGGTAACATGCTCATAAGAATAAGTCAACTATATGAAAATGTACCCACAGGTATGTAAATTTATGATTATATATATGAGTATATGAGCATGTAATTGCCCTATGAGATAGGAGATGTTTTGGCATGACTATGAACATGTGAAATGCTTAATGAGAGCATGATCAAGTATATGATATGATGATTATATGTCATGCTTATATGTTATGATACAAATTGTAAAGTCATACAGATTTGAATAGCCAAATGTATAACTTGGCATATGAAATGTGCATATATCTGATTATGCACCAGAGAACTCATAGTTTTACAAGACTCTGTATATGTGCAACAGTATACTATGAATACAGTATTAATATGTGAATTAAACAAGAGTATAGTTCTGCCTGCAATAGAGTTTTAGATGTGGATAGATAGGCGCCTATAGGGAAATTACAGCTGCCATAGTTTGGCCCAATTGGGTCCAAAGTATATATGATCACGTTTGGATCATGATCAGCCCCGTTTGGGTTGATAGGTGACCCCATTTGGGTCTGCTTAACCGATCCACAATATAGTTTGGCCTCGTTTGGATCTATAGTTCCGATATCTTCGGATATTCTTCTTTTGATACCGATGTGTATCCATAGTTCCCGTTATCCACTGATAAAGCTAAGGCATGCTAAACATTATTCATAGTAATGATTCAAATTAAATAGTTAAAGTTATTTGACTAAAGATTGATAGTGTGGATTACATTATTGGTTTACCCACAAGGATTATGTTTCATTTAAATATGTTCACATGAAAAATGGTCATCTATATGAATTATGAAAATGAAATATGTGTTACTCTCTTGGGTACAAGGTTTATGTACATGATAATATGCTTTATGCCTAAAAGTATATGTTATTATTGCCATGATATGTGGTACATGTTGTTTATAGTATTTATATATTGTATATGTATGTTTTGATGACCTATGTGAGTGGTCATCCATCTTTAGTTATTCCCCACTAAGCTTTATAGCTTAGCACAGGTTATTTATCCGTGTAGGTACAGTTAGCAAGACTTTTGTTGAGGGACAATCTCTGCATCAGGAAGGGCCAACCATCGACTTATAACCTTGATTTAGGATGTTTTGTATTACAACTATCATCTGTTTTATATAATGGCCAGTTATCTTATGATATGTATATAACCTATATGGAATATTTTAACTAACTAGTAGTAAAGCTACGAAAGAACATGTGTGCATGTGATATACATGAAGTAATATTCATATAGTTTAGTATGCATGATACTAGGTATGAAAAGAAAAATAGGAATAGACTTGTAGCACGAATATAATCATATGAAACCATATGGCTAAATGATAGTTAAATGAATATGAAGTATAAGCATGATTAGTAGTATTCATGATACATGTGTAATAGGGTATTTGCATGGAGGGCACTACAATAAGATGCATGAATCTTCTAGGAAATAAGATAGGGATTAAAGATGATTGTTAACTAACAAGTTTCAGGGATAAGATAAGTTTATACAATGCTTTTGGTTTTGGTAATGATGGCATCAATGGTTAAGGTTAAAAAGTCTCTGAAATGTCCAACGTGGCAGGATAAATAATGTAATCTCACATTTTATTTTATTATGATAGTTGATTTTGGTTTGATGAAGAAAATTATATGAGCTTGTCCATAGTTTTTTTCCCCCACTAAGCTTTATAGCTTAGCATGGGTTTGTTTATCTATGTAGGTTTCAAGATAAGTTCCAGAGGATCGGGCAAGATGCAGTTGCTTTGAGGATTTTAGGATACCTGAAGGCCATTTATGTTATGATTATTAATCGATATGCTCCATTATTTTTATTGTGGCATGTAATAATGGCTTGTCTTATTATTATTATTATTATTATTATTATTATTATTATTGCCTAGTCTTTAATAGTTTTATAGTGATGATGATGATGATTGATGACTGATGATTATCCATGGTTAAGGAATTAGGATATTACAAAGATCCATTAAGCAATTTTAATATCCATTACATACATTAATTTGACTTTATATAAAAGCCCAAATTAATGCCAATACACTATATAAATATTTTAAGCCTAATGCTTTGTGTGCGATCCTATAGGTCCATTTAACATTGGCAATGAATTAATAAATTAATTCAAAGGCCATATATATTCTCTAGCAAGATATTATAGCATTCCAAATTAAATGAAAATGCAAATGTCATTTAGTGACCTAATGTAATTTTGCATAGTCCCTTACCCTTAAATATCAGAATTAATATAAGGCATGGAACTAGTCATCCTTATATATACTAATTCCTTTCTTGATATTCCAGTGACACCGAACTCTCTGATAAATGATGATTACTCATTATTTCATCTCGGTATGGCCATACACTTCTCATTTCACTGATCAAGTGGTCGATGATATTTTCTCTCTTATTGAGAAGGGTAATCCCTTTACTTCTCTCTGTTAGTGTAAGCCCTAGCCCTAATGCATTGTAACGAAACACTTGAAATTAATAAAATGAGGCATTAGTTTTATCTTTTGTATTCCTATGCATATCAATTGATAAAACTATCCAAGAATGTTGTTTCGGTTTAAGTTATCATGTGTGAGGCACATGGTTGTAAGACCTTGAAACAAATGAGACTTCATTCTAAATATCCCTAGTTAGTCATTGTTATGGGAATAACAATGAATTAAGACTAGTAAGCTCTCTCTGATATTATGAGTTCTGTCTTACGGATCATTAGGACAAGAGTGTCAATCAGAGATCATAGATACATGTTAAAGAACATGGTATCTGGATACGATCCGCTCATGAGAACACTACATGGTACAAGTCATAAGTGTTTCTCATATGCAAGTTTTGTATCGGAGTTCTTAGACCTGAAATCTCTATGAAACTCTTTATGAATTACTGTGTACTTTGACATACACCTAACGTGCTCGTAACAGAGTGACAAGTATGGGTATGATTGGGTATGCATTAATTCATGTTAGAGAGTATGAGAGAAGTGAAGGGATTACCCCTCTCAATAAGAGAGAAAATATCATCGGCCACTTGATCAGTGAAATGAGAAGTGTATGGCCATACCGAGATGAAATAATGAGTAATCATTATTTATCTGAGAGTTCAGTGTCACTGGAATATCAAGAAAGGAATTAATATATATAAGGATGACTAGTTCCATGCCTTATATTAATTCTGATATTTATGGGTAAGGGACTATACAAAATTGCATTAGGTCACTAAATGCCATATGCATTTTCATTTAATTTGGAATGCTATAATATCTTGCTAGAGAATATATATAGCCTTTGAATTAATTTATTAATTCATTGCCAACATTAAATGGACCTATAGGATCGCACACAAAGCATTGCGCTTAAAATATTTAAATTGTGTATTGGGAATTAATTTGGACTTTTATTTAAAGTCAAATTAATGCATAAAATGGGTAAATAGATTTTTGCCTAAAACAGCTAGCTGTTTTAGGCAAATCTGTAAAAACAGTTTTTTTGCCTGAAACAGCTGTCAAGGTGCGATTTTGCCTAAAACAGCTAGCTGTTTTAAAACAACTAGCTGTTTTAGGCAAATCTGTGAAACGAGTTTTTTGCCTAAAACAGCTAGCTGTTTTAGGCAAATATGTTGGTCACGAGAGAAATTTGTTGGCATGGGCTAGGTTTAATTTCAATTGATTAATTATCTATGTATAATTAAGTTAATTGAGTATTAAATCCTAATTTGTATTTAATCAAAATATAATACTTGAGAGGGAATTAAAGTAGCCAAAATTCAAACTAAAATACTAGTTGAATTCGACAACTTATTTTACCTTAAATAAGTAAGTTTGTTTTGATTAAATGACTAATGCCATTTGAATTTAAATTCTAATGGAATTTAAATTAGGATATATCTCTTAATTAGGAAGTGATGGAGGCTGAAATTAACACTTAATTTTCAGCACTCACACTTGACCTAAATTGAGTGATATATATTAATGAATTAAATGAATAAAAGGTATGCCATTTTTGCTATTTTTCTCTCTTGGCCGAAATACTCAAGGGGAAAGAAATCTTTCTTGTTCTCTTGTGTTCTCGGGCTGAAACATTAACCTAAAGGAAGAACAAGATCAGATCTTGTGGCTTCAAATCATTCCCATTGCCGAATACATAATCATAGAGCTAGCACTCTTGATTTTAAGCCATCTTTGCAAGTGTGTGTGTGAGAATAGAGGGAGTGGCGTAAAGGCTGTTCCTTGGCATTGGTGGTGAAGATCTAAGGTGGACATATCCTTCTTGGTTGCTGATCATCATCAAAATCAAGTTTTAAAGGCATCTAAAGTTGTAAGTTTAAAGCCCTAAAATTGCATGTTTCGATTCTAGCTTTGGATATGTATGGTATGTATGATAAAAATTTTTGTTTTTCGCTGTGCCATCATGATTTTCATACCATGTCATATTCCATCACTCTCATGCTCTCTAACATGATTAGTGCATACCCATACTTGTCACCCTATTACGAGTACGCAAGGTGTATGTCAAAGTACATAGTAATTCATAAAGAGTTTCATTGAGATTTTAGGTCTAAAAACTTCGATGCAAAACTTGCACATGAGAAATACTTATGACTTGTACCATGTAGTTTTCTCGTGAACGGATCGAATCCAGATACCATTCTCCAGACATGTATCTATGATCTCTGATTGACACTCTTGTCCTTATGATCCATAAGACAGAACTCATCTTATCAGAGAGAGCATACCAGTCTTTATTCATTTGTTATTCCCATTTCTTTATGCTCCTATAAATCTCTTTCCAATGGAAGATCCCCCTCTAGCCTTGCTTCTTATTTGTTCTCTTTCTCTTTTAGTCAGTTCATTCTTCTCTACTCGAATAGCTTCCTTCAAAAGTTGATAAACATCCACCAGTTGCAAAGGTTTAGGTCCAATCAACTTTTCTCAAATCCAATTATTCAAGCCATCTTCAAACTATCTACACTAGAAAGCTCCAATTAGCCTCGAAACCATAACATATTTACCTAAGTGGCTAAAACCTTGCTCATATTTAGCCAAAAAAATAGCTCTCTACTTTAGATTCAAAAGCTGCTACAATTTCTCTTCTTTATATGTTTCAGTAATGTACTTATTGTATAATTGAGGCAATTTTAATACCAGTATCCACCAATCATATGTGTTTCTTAGAGTAAGGATACAAATAAGACACCTTATGATTGGTTGGGCACTAAATTTCATCAAATATTCTTCTTAGCTTTTCCAACCAAAATGTAACTTCTTCAAACTGCTTCATATTAGTGCCAAATAATTCCAAAGCAATATATTTTCTTATCTCAGTTATCAAAGCTTTAGGCACAGTCATCCTTTGTAAAATTTAAGCCATATCCTAAAAAAATTTTAATTGTGCTTCTCCAGGAATTATCATAGGAATATCATTTCGATTAGACGACAAAGATCCTGGATTGGAGGGATTTGTTCCACCAGGCAAGTTACTTTCAACATATTCTTTAATAGCATCCCTAAAACCTTTGGTGAGATATTTATCCCACTATAAATTAGGGTTTTGAGGGAGATGGAGATCGACATTTGAAAGATCTCTCTCTCTCTTTATGGTCATGGTTTGAAGAAGAAGCTCTAGGGTTTTGGTGTTTTGGCATGAAGGTAATGTCTTCCTTCCTTAGATCTCTTCTTCCATGCTTGATAAATGATCTTAGGGTTGTAGGAAGAGATGATAAGTCATGTTTGTTGTCTCTACGTATAAGGAAATGAAGGAGAAAGAGAGCTAGATCAATGAATGTTGCAGGAGATAAAGCTTGATTTTGAGGTACGGGATTCATTTTTTATGGTTAATGTACATGTTTTCCCTTTCATATTGTATGTGCTTTGATAATGAGATTAAGGTTTAAACTAGTAGGTTTGATGATTATAACATTATTATTAATCTAAATGATCATGTAAGCAAGAGGGGAAGTGAGACTTGGGGTTTAAATCCATGTTATGCATGATTGGGATTTTGGTTTTCTCTTCTTTTCTTTCCTACACATGGCCACGTGTGAGATTGTTCTTACCAACTCGTGGCCACGTGTGAGATTGTTCTTACTAACTCCATGTTATGACACACGGCCATGTGATGATTTCTTCCTTCCCACCAACAGCCATGCACCTTGCTTTCTTTCCCACCCACGGCCACACGATGCTTTCCTTTTTCCCACCCATGGCCATGCACGTTGCTTCCTTTCTTGGACACAGCCACGCAAGTTTGTCTCCTTGCTTGCACATGGCCATGTGATGTTTCTTTCTTCCTTGTACACGGCCACATGTGATTTCTTCTTGGAAACACACGACCACTCATTGGTTTCTCTAAACTTTATGGCCACTCACTCCATTATGCATGAGAATACATGGCCACTTGCCCTGTTTTCTTTCCCACACACGGCCACTCATTGATTTCCTCTTGGAAGTACAAGACCAAGCATAACCTATTATTTTTTATTGCTTGGCCACTTATGCTTTTTGTACACATACTCCTAAATAATAATCACCCATAATCATAAGTTTGGGCGATATCTTAAAGTTAATAAAAGAGTTACATAAGTAGGATGAATAAAGTTGCTCGTGAATGTGGGGATGATGATTGCTCACTAAGTAATTGTTAATATGTAAGTTAAATGTTGATGGGTTAATAGGTTATGAAAGTCGATATTCCATGTTAAAGTCTATAGAGGTGTAATTTAGAAAATTAGGACCGTAAGATGGAGCATTATCAAAAATTAGATGACATGAAGTGCATGGTAAGAGAAAGTAAAGGGAACTAAGTTGTAAGTAATCTAAGCCACCAATATGCTATTATAATAGGATGAAGATTGAATTAAGCTGTAAGTTACCCAAAGATGCATAAGGCATGATCATTTAATTGAGGAACCTCCACACACATATAGAGAGTGTGAAACTTAAAGTAATCAAACACATTGAGTTAAGTAATGATGGTTCACTTCAACTCTAAATTAGAAGAGTATGTGCATGGCTATGTTAATATGAATTATGATGCAACAAGGTATGATAAGGCCTAATGAGCATCAAACTGAGAACAACATGAGGCAATATAGTAACTTAAATGATATGTTATGCAATGTGTCTTATAAATCAATATAAGGTATGCACTAGGTCAAGGAAGGGTTCTGTCTAAATACTATGATTTAACCCAGTGATAATAAAAGTATAGTCGTAAGGTCGCATGTCCAAGTTAAAAGAAAGGGAACATCACATGCTATGTTAAATTATGAAATCATAGAAGCTTGGTTGTACTCCAGGTCACAAGAAGAATTAATGATTAGCAGTAATGTGTAATAATCTGCTCATTGTTTGTTCATGCCTATAATACAATATGATTAGCACAAGAGCATTTGTAGTGTGTTAACGACTAAGACGAAATGACCTCACACAACTTACCTAAGCATAAAATGTTAAAAGATGAAAAATACAAGTAAGATGATTGAAGTATATCAGACTATGTTAAAGTGTATAACTTATTGTTTCTACTCTTGTGAACCTTGATGTAAAGGATCATACTCATATGTTATTTATACCCTATGATGTAAAATGAAAGTTACAAGTATGCAAGTAATGTTCTAACGATTAAGATGATATAATCTTATACAACTCCTCTAAGAAAATAATGCTATAAAATAGAATGTACAAATAAGATGATCATGATATATGTGATAATGTTAAGGTATATAATCTATTGCCTATGAGATAATAAACTATAAAAGTGAGCCAAAGAGGCTATAGATGAAGAAGTGTTGACCTTAAGCCATATGAGAACATAGTTATTCTATCATATGAATCATGAATGCTTGAGTACTGCTATATATATGATTATGTTGTAATGTTATTAATTACGAGAATAAGGAAGCTACTCCTGGCAAGCAATAACAAGGTATGTCCTAGAGAACTATTCTTGAGTTATGTAAGTATATGTGGTAGAATTGATTCGAGCATGCTATGAAGAGTAGCTTGATTTAATATGCAAACAAATATGAGTAATGAAATCATGTATTGCCATGTTTAACTACACATATATGTACGAGTGCATGTGGGTACGCGTAATGCTAATCATGAAAGATGATGTGTTGTTATTGTACATAAACATGTAACTATTATGATATGAATGAAAGAAAATGGATGCAAGCATATGATCATATGACAATATCCATATATAATGGAGCATAAAGCTTAACATTGATGTATGAAAAGAATGATATGCATTCTTTTATGAAAATTGGCTTTAAGCCAAATGATGTGCTAAGTAAAGAAGAATATGTTAAATTAAGAGATGTCTTAAAAAGTTAAGCCCGTGGGTCTTAGTTCAGTTGCGGATTAGATAGGCATGCCTAGAGGGATACAGTCACAGCTGCCATAAGTTGACCCCGTTTGGGTCTTGTTCCCTAATGTAACCATCGTTTGATCCCGTTTGGATCCATAGTTTATCCCTTGGTGGAATCATTGCTTAACCCCGTTTGGGTTAATTGTTTGATATCTTTGGATATCCATAGTTTGATACCTTTTGGGTATCCATTGCTTCCGTTATCCACCTTTCAAACTAGTACTTAGGCAGGCTATTAAAGTTTTAAATGGTTCAAGAGACAAAGCAATGTATGTATCGATCACATCATTTATATACATATTGGAATCATGATAATGATTTATTCTATTTCTTTACTCTAAATTTTAGTTAGCTATAAACTATTGCTCTGAAATGAAATGCCATGTTATGTATTACTTGATCATGATGTCTTATATCAACCATGAGAAAGGTCGGCGTGTGACTGCAAGTGTAAGTTGGTCTCACGGTGAATAGTTCAATTGCATGGGCCACAAGCTTACAAGATTGAATTAAACATTTTATGAACTATGACATGCATGATAAAATTCATATATGTGAAAATTATAAAATGTTTGTAGGTGGTATGGAGACCATGTCAGTTAATCATGAGGTGTAATACCTATTCATTGGAATGGCATGCAAGTTTGTGTGTATATGAACATTTATATATATGTACATGTATAGGTATAATTTTAATATAAATAAAAGTGTAAAGCATGATATGATATTAATCTATATGATGTTTAAAGTGCCATGATAATATAGCATTAAGGAAGACATGTGTAGAATCCCGAACAAAAATGATAAGTTTGTTTATATGTAATGAAATCATGCCTAGCAATATCTCTTGCACATGTTATATAACATGAGCACTTCCTTTTGGCTATGAATAAATGTTAAATGCACATGTTAGGTAACCAAATTGGTTAATGTTATTAAGTTGATTGTTGTACGAAAATAAAGAAGATATTAATATTCTTGAATAGAAGAATTATAAGATGCATGAATCTTCTAGGCAATAAGAGAGGGATTAAAGATGATCATTAACTAATAAGTTTCAGGGATAAGATAAGTTTATACAATGCTTTCGATTTTCGTAATGATGGCATCAATGGTTAAGGTTAAAAACTCCTCGAAATATCCAAAGTGGCAGTATAAATAATGTAATCTCATATGTTATGTTATTGTGATAGCTGATTTTGGTTTGATGAAGAAAATTGTATGAGCTTGTCCATAGTTTTGTTCCCCACTAAGCTTTATAGCTTAGCACGGGTTTGTTTATCCGTGTAGGTTTCAAGATAAGCTCTAGAAAATCAGTCTTGATGCAGTTGCCTTGAGGATATCAGGATACTTGAAGGCCATTTATGTTATGTTTATCTTATTTATAAGCTTAATTATCTTATTATGGCATGTAATGATGGCCTATCTTTTTATTATTATTTTTGCATGATCTTTACGAGGTTTATGATGATGATTGATGATTATTCATGGTTAAGGTACTAGGGTGTTATCGTTAGTGGTATCAGAGCGCCCAGGTTGAGTCTTTTCTGGGCAATAAGGAATTAAGGAATTGTTATGGAAGATTAAGATGATATTGGTCTAGACCATGGTGTTATAGCTAGTGGCATACATCTTGATGATTATGTTAGGTCGTTGACTTATGATTGATATATAGGACTAGTAGCAAGATTTTGACAAAAATTGTTAGATGATATCTGAGAAATTATCAATATCTCTTGCCTCCTAGTATTGGAATTGCTTAAATGCCTTAATGTTTTATGATTGAGGTATATCATAAGATTGATTATAAGTAAGTCTAGATTATATATTAAGATTTTTAAGTAAAAGTTCATATCTTGATCTTTGGCGTAGATGATGATGTAACATGTTAAGGCTAGTTAGGTACTTAGGATAAGGAATACAATGACCATAATAGTATATGGAAATCGGAGATAGATACATATGATTATAGATGGATGAGTTTAGTATAGATATAGAGAATGTTTATGGTTATAGTTGCTTATAGCTAAAGCACAACCAAGAATTTCTAGCAATAAAGATATAGATTGCCAGTTTTCAATTTTGAGAACAAAATTCTTTTAAGGAGGAGTGATTTGTAAGGACCCAATCATGACCCTAATCGGATTATTGTTAATTAATGAGGATCATCGTTAATAAAGGCAAAATTAGATTATTTTGTAATTATCAAGGTTAAGTCCCAATAGGGGTATTTTGGTAATTTCAGCATGTAAGTATATGAGTTAAGTTAAATTATAATTAAAGACAAGGATATAATTGAAGTGAATTAGAAAGTCTTGGGGTTAAGTTGAAAGAAATTAAAATAATAGGGGTTTAATTGTGTATAAGGGTATAGTGAGAATTTCCCTTGGTCAGATATTTACCCCACAATAAATTAGGGTTTTGAGGGAGATGGACATCAGCATTAGAAGGATCTCTCTATCTATCTCTCTCTCTCTCTCTATGGTCACGATTTGAAGAAGAAGCTCTAGGGTTTCGGTGTTTTGGCATGAAGGTAATGTCTTCCTTCCTTAGATCTCTTCTTCTATGCTTGATTAATGATCTTAGGGTTGTAGGAAGAGATGATAAGTCATGTTTGTTGTCTTTGTGTATAAGGAAATGAAGGAGAAAGAGAGCTAGATCAATGAATGTTGAAGGAGATGAAGCTTGATTTTGAGGTGCGAGATTCATTTTTGATTGTTACTGTATATGTTTTCCCTATCATATTGTATGTGCTTTGATAATGAGATTAAGGGTTTAAACTAATAGGTTTGATGATTATAACATGATTAGTATCCTAAATGATCATGTAAGCAAGAGAGGAAGTGAGATTTGGGGTTTAAATCCATGTTATGCATGATCGGGATTTAGCTTTTCTCTTCTTTTCTTTCCCACACGTGGCCAAGTGTGAGATTGTTCTTACCAACCCGCAGCCACATGTGTTTGTTCTTCATGACACACGACCACGTGATGATTTCTTCCTTTCCACCCATGGCCACGTGTGTTTGTTCTTTATGACACCCGGCCACGTGATGATTTCTTCCTTCCAACCCGTGGCTACACACCTTGCTTTCTTTCGACCCGCAGCCACACGATGCTTTCCTTCTTCCCACTCATGGCCACGTATATTGCTTCCTTTCTTGGACACGACCACGCAAGTTTGTCTCCTTTCTTGCACATAGCCATGTGATGTTTCTTTCTTCCTTGTACATGGCCACATGTGGTTTCTTCATGGAAACAAGCGGCCACTCATTGGTTTCTCCTTCAAAACACATGGCCACTCACCCCTTTATGCATGATAATACATGGCCACTTGTCTTGTTTTCTTTCCCACACATGGCCACTCATTGATTTCCTCTTGAAAGTACACGACCAAGCATAGCCTATTGTTTTCTTATTGCATGGCCACATATACTTCTTGTACACATACTCTTAAGCAATAATCATCCATAATCATAAGTTTGGGTGATATCTTAAAGTTAATGAAAGAGTTACATAAGTAGGATGAATAAAGTTTGTCATGAATGTGAGGATGATGATTGCTCACTAAGTAATGGTTAATATGTAAGTTAATTGTTGTTGGGTTAATAGGTTATGAAAGTTGATATTCCATGTTAAAATCTATAGAGGTGTAATTTAGAAAAGCAGGACCGTAAGATGGAGCATTATCGAAAATTAGATGACATGAAGGGCATGGTAAGAGAAAGTAAACGGAATTAAGTTGTAAGTAATCTAAACCACCAATATGCTATTATAATAGGGTGAAGATTGAATTAAGCTATAAGTTACCCAAAGATGCATAAGGCATGATTATTTAATTGAGGAACCTCCACACACATATAGAGTTTGCGAAACTTAAAATAATCAAACAAATTTATCTTGAACTCTAAATTAGAAGAGTATGTGCATGGCAATGTTAATATGAATTATGATGCAACAAGGTATGATAAGGCCTAATGAGCATCGAACTGAGAACAACATGAGGAAATATAGTAACTTAAATGATATGTTATGCAATGTGTCTTATAAAATCAATATAAGGTATACACTAGGCCAAGGAAGGGTTCTTTCCAAATACTATGATTTAACCTAGTGATAACAAGAGAATAGTCGCAAGGTCGCATGTTCGAGTTAAAAGAAAGGGAACATCACATGCTTTGTTAAATTATGAAATCATGGAAGCTTGATTATACTCCAGGTCACAAGAAGAATTAATGATTAGCAATAATGTGTAATAATCAGCTCATTGTTTGTTCATGCCTATAATATAATATGATTAGCACAAGAGCATCTATAGTGTGTTAATGACTAGAATGAAATGACCTCACACAACTTACATAAGCATAATATGTTATAAGATGAAAAATACAAGATGATTGAAGTATATAAGACTATGTTAAAGTGTATAACTTGTTGTTTCTACTCTGGTGAACCTTGATGTAAAGGATCATACTCATATGTTATTCATACCCTATGATGTAAAATGAAAGTTAAAAGTCTGTCAGTAATGTTCTAATGATTAAGATGATAATCTTATACAACTCCTCTAAGAAAATAATGCTATAAAATAAAAAGTACAATTAAGATGATCATGATATATGTGATAATGTTAAGGTAGATAATCTATTGCCTATGAGATAATAGACTATAAAAGTGAGCCAAAGAGGCTATAGATGAAGAAGTGTTGACCTTAAGCCATATAAGAATATAGTTATTCTATTATATGAATCATGAATGCTTGAGTGCTGCAATATATATGATTATGTTGTATTGTGATTAATTACGAGAATAGGGAAACTACTCCTGACAAGCAATAACAAGGTATGTCCTAGAGAACTATTCTTGAGTTATGTAAGTATATATGGTAGTATTGATTTGAGCACGCTATGAAGAGTAGCTTGATTTAATATGCAAACAAGTATGAGTAATGAAATCGGGTATTGCCATGTTTAACTTCAAATATATGTACGAGTGCATGTGGGTATGCGTAATGCTAATCATGAAAGATGATGTGTTGTTATTGTGCATAAACATGTAACTATTATGATATGAATGAAAGAAAATGGATGCAAGCATACTATCATATGATAGCATCCATCTGTAATAAAGCCTAAAGCTCAACATTGATGTATGAAAAGAATGATATGCATTCTTTTATGAAACGTGGCTTTAAGCCATATAATGTGCTAAATGAAGAAGAATATTTTAAATTAAGAGATGTCTTAAAAAGTTAAGCCCACAGGTCTTAGTTCAGTTATGGATTAGATAGGCATGCCTAGAGGGATACAATTGTAGCTGCCATAAGTTGACCCCGTTTGTGTCTTGTTCCTTAATGGAACCATCGTTTGACCCCGTTTGGGTCCATAGTTTGTCCCTTGCTGGAACCATTGCTTGACCTTGTTTTTGTTAATTGTTTGATATCCTCTAATATCCATAGTTTGATACCTTTGGGTATACATTGCTTGCATTATCCACCTTTCGAACTAGTACTTAGGCAGGCTATTAAAGTTTTAAATGGGTTAAGAGACAAAGCAATGTATGTATCGATTTCATCATTTATATATATATTGGAATCATGATAATGATTTATTCTATTTCTTTACACTAAATTTTAGTTAGCTATAAACTATTGCTATGAAATGAAATGCCATGTTATGTATTACTTGATTGTGATGTCTTACATCAACCATGAGAAAGGTCACCGTGTGACTGCCAGTGTAAGTTGGTCTCATGGTGAATAGTTGGGCTACATGGGCCACAAGCTTACAAGATTGAATTAAACGTTATATGAACTATGACATGCATAATAACTTTCATATATGGGAAAATTAGAAAATGTTTGCAGGTGGTATGGAGACCATGTCAGTTAATCATAAGGTGTAATACCTATTCATTAGAATGACATGCAAGTTTGTATGTATATGAACATAATTTTAATATAAATCAAAGTGCAAAGCATGATATGATATTAATCTATATGATGTTTAAAGTGCCATGATAATTTAGCATTAAGGAAGACATGTGTAGAATCCCGAACAAAAATGATAAGTTTGTATATATGTAATGAAATCATGCCTAGCAATATCTCTTGCAAATGTTATATAACATGAGCACTTCCTTTTGGCTATGAATAAATGTTAAATGTGCATGTTAGGTAACCAAATTGGTTAATGTTATTAAGTTGATGGTTGTACGAATATAACGAAGATATCAGTATTCTTGAATATAAGAATTATAAGATGCATGAATCTTCTAGGCAATAAGAGAGGGATTAAATATGATCATTAATTTACAAGTTTTAAGGATAAGATAAGTTTATACAATGCTTTTAGTTTTGGTAATGATGGCATCAATGGTTAAGGTTAAAAACTCCTCGAAATGTACAAAGTGGCAGGATAAATAATGTAATCTCATATGTTACGTTATTATGATAGCTGATTTTGGTTTGATGAAGAAAAATGTATGAGCTTGTCTATAGTTTTATTCCCCACTAAGCTTTATAGCTTAGCATGGGTTTGTTTCTCTGTGTAGGTTTCAGGATAAGCTCAAGAAGATCAATCTTGATGCAGTTGCCTTGAGGATATTAGGATACTTGAAGGCCATTTATGTTATGTTTATCTTATTTATAAGCTTAATTATCTTATTATGGCATATAATGATGGCCTATCTTTTTTTTTTGCATGATCTTTACGATGTTTATGATGATTATTGATGATTATCCATGGTTAAGGAACTAGGGTATTACAGTTAGTGGTATCAAAGCACCCAGGTTTAGTCTTTTCTGGGCAATAAGGAATTAAGGAATTGTTTTGGAAGATTAAGATGATATTGGTCTAGACCATGGTGGTATGGCTAGTGGCATACATCTTGATGATTATGTTAGGTTGTTGACTTATGATTGATACGTAGGAGTAGTAGCAAGATTTTGATAGAAATTGTGAGATGATATCTGAGATATTATCAATATCTCTCGCATCCTGGTATTGGAAGTGCTTAAATTCCTTAACATTTTATAATTGAGGTATAGCATAAATTGATTATAAGTAAGTCTAGATTATATATTAAGATGTTTAAGGAAAAGTTCATATCTTGATCTTTGGCGTAGATGATGATGTAACATGTTAAGGTTATTAAAGTACTCAGGATAAGGAATACAATGACCATAATAGTATATGGAAATCGGAGACAGATACATATGATTATAGATGGATGAGTTTAGTATAGATATAGAGAATGTTTGTGGTTATAGTTGCTTATAGCTAAAGTACAGCCAAGAATTTCTAGCAATAAAGATATAGATTGCAAGTTTTGAATTTCGAGAACGAAATTCTTTTAAGGAGGAGTGATTTATAAGGACCCAATCATGACCCTAATCGGATTATTGTTAATTAATAGGATCATCATTAATTAAGGCAAAATTGGATTATTTTGTAATTATCAAGGTTAAGTCCTAAGAGGGGTATTTTGGTAATTTTTGCATGTAAGTATGTGAGTTAAGTTAAATTATAATTAAAGACAAGTATATAATTGAAGTGAATTAGAAAGTCTTGGGGTTAAGTTGAAAGAAATTGAAATAATGGGGGTTTAATTGTGTATAAGGGTATAGTGGGAATTTCCCTTGGTCAGATATTTATCCCACTATAAATTAGGGTTTTGAGGGAGATGGAGATCGGCATTTAAAGAATCTCTCTATCTCTCTCTCTCTCTCTATGGTCACCGTTTGAAGAAGAAGCTCTAGGGTTTTGGTGTTTTGGCATGAAGGTAATGTCTTCCTTCCTTGGATCTCTTTTTCCATGCTTGATTAATGATCTTAGGGTTGTAGGAAAAGATGATAAGTCATGTTTATTGTCTCTGTGTATATGGAAATGAAGGAGAAAGAGAGCTAGATCAATGAATGTTGAAGGAGATGAATCTTGATTTTGAGGTACGAGATTCATTTTTGATCGTTACTATACATGTTTTCCCTCTCATATTATATGTGCTTTGATAATGAGATTAAGGGTTTAAACTAATAGGTTTAATGATTATAACAAGATTAGTAACCTAAATGATCATGTAAGCAAGAGGCGAAGTGAGATTTGGAATTTAAATCCATATTATGCACGATCAAGATTTTGGTTTTCTCTTCTTTTCTTTCCCACACATGGCCACATATGAGATTGTTCTTACCAAACTGTGGCAACGTGTGTTTGTTCTTCATGACAGATGACCACGTGATGATTTCTTCCTTCCCACTCTTGGCAACGTGTGTTTGTTCTTCATAACACACTGCCATGTGATGATTTCTTCTTTCCCACCCTCGGCCATGCGATGCTTTCCTTCTTCTCACCCGTGGCCATGCATGTTGCTTCCTTTCTTGGTCATAGCCACGCAAGTTTGTCTCCTTTCTTGCACATGGCCATGTGATGTTTCTTTCTTCCTTGTACACGGCCACATGTGGTTTCTTCTTGGAAACACACGGCCACTCATTGGTTTCTCCTTCAAAATACATGGCCACTCACTCCTTTATGCAGGAGAATACATGGCAACTTGTCTTGTTTTCTTTCCCACACATGGCCACTCATTGATTCTCTTGGAAGTACACGGCCAAGCATAACCTATTGTTTTCTTATTGCATGGCCACATATTCTTCTTGTGCACATACTCCAAAACAATAATCACCCATAATCATAAGTTTGGGCGATATCTTAAAGTTAATAAAAGAGTTACATAAGTAGGATGAATAAAGTTGGTCATGAATGTAAGAATAATGATTGCTCACTAAGAATGGTTAATATGTAAGTTAAATGTTGATGGGTTAATAGGTTATGAAAGCCGATATTCCATGTTAAAGTCTATAGAGGTGTAATTTAGAAAAGCAGAACCGTAAGATAGAGCATTATAGAAAATTAGATGACATGAAGGGCATGGTAAGAGAAAGTAAATAGAACTAAGTTTTAAGTAATCTAAGCCACCAATATGCTATTATAATAGGATGAAGATTGAATTAAGCTGTAAGTTACCCAAAGATGCATAAGCCATGATCATTTAATTGAGGAACCTCCACACATATATAGAGAGTGTGAAACTTAAAGTAGTCAAACACATTGAGTTAATTAATGATGGTTTACTTGAACTCTAAATTAGAAGAGTATCCGTATGGCAATGTTAATATGAATTATGATGCAACAAGGTATGATAAGGCCTAATGAGCATCGAACTAAGAACAACATGAGGCAATATAGTAACTTAAATGATATGTTATGCAATTTGTCTTATAAAATAAATATAAGGTATGCACTAGGTCACGGAAAGATTCTGTCCAAATACTGTAAGGACCCAATCATGACCCTAAAAGAATTATCATTAATTAATGAGGATTACCATTAATTAAGGCAAAATAGGATTATTGTGTAATTATCAAGGTTAAGTCCCTAGAGGGGTATTTTGGTAATTTCAACATGTAAGTATATGGGTTAAGTTAAACTAAAGTTAAAGAAAAGGATACAATCGAATTAACTTAAAAGTCTTGGGGTCAAAGTGTAAGGAGTGGAAATTTAGAAGACTATTGTGTATAAGGGCCTTTTGGGGAATTCCTTGGAAAGATATTTTCCCCACACTTGTATTTGGGACTCTTGGAGAGAGTGGGGATCGGCATTTTCTCTCTCTCTCTCTCTCTCTCTCTTGGTTACAGGATTGAGGAAGAAAAACCTAGGGTTTTGGATGTTTCCATCTCATTAAGGTAATGTTTTCCCTTAAGATCTCTTATTCTTTCTTCTCTTTTTAGTTGTGATTTATTTAGTGATGGGAGATTTCAAGTTCTTGTTGACTCTATGTGTAAGGATATAAAGGAGAAAGAGAGCTAGATCAATGAATGTTCAAGGAGATGAAGCTTTATTTTGAGGTACGGGATTCATTGTTTTGGGATGGTTACTATGCATGTTTTCCCTAACATGTTGTATATGCTTTGATAATGAGATTAATGGTTTAACCTAATAGGTGTTGATGATTATAACATGATTAGAAACTTAAATGATCATGTAAACAAGAGGGGGAAGTGAGATTTGGGGTTTAAATCCATGTTTTGCACAATCGGGACTCAGGTTTTTCTCCTTTTCTTCCTTACCCATGGCCACGCGTGCCTTTCTCCTTGAGAATGCATGGCCACGCACTCACTCACTTCTTGGTGCAACGCCGTGGCCATGTGTGAGTTTGTTCTTCCTAACCCGTGGCCACGTGTAGTGGTTCTTCCTCAAAACACACGGCCACGCGTGTGATTTCTTCTTCACCATACGTGGCCACGCATGTTTTCTTCCTTCCCCATATGTGGCCACGTCTCTGGTTCTTCTTCAAACCAAATGGCCATGTGAAGCTTTCTTTCTTCTCACCTATGGCCACGTGTGTGTTTCCTCTTGGAAACACATGGCCGTGTGTGACACTTCTAACAGACCTATCTATAGTATTTTGCTTATAATTTGAGTTAGAGAACTCCAAATTGAGTGATTCTTTTTGCGTCTGAAAATAAACTTCCATACCTACATTACATATGAAGAAACCAATTTCTAAATCTGTCTCTAAATAGGAAATATTTCAGCATGAATTCATGAATAGTTTGCTGCCCAATCAATAGGAGTAGACCTTAGTATTTTCTAAATATCTGGAAATATAGGAATGATATCAATATGATTTAGGATGTTTTAGAAACTAGAAACATAATGACACAAGTTTGTAGAAGACCATAGTTGCTAAAAATGCCTTTTGATTGGTCAAAACTTGTTTACAAGTTGAACTCATAAAACTGCCTATGATTGTTCATGACTTGTAACTCCGATCACGACTCGTGACATATGTTACTCATGAACAAGTGCACAAGTCATGAAGTTTACTCCCTTTCACAAGTAGTGACACCCCTTATGACTCATACACTTCTCTATTTTATCCAAACATGATTTTTAAGCCCTTTAGTGTCACCAAAGCTGGTCTAAAACCTTCTTATGTAACTTTGAAGAATTTTAAGCATAAAATAAGGATAAGTTGTGACACTAAACATGATTAAATTAAATATTATATGAGAATAAAGTTAGTAAATGAATAATAATTTTAGAATACATGAAAATTATTATTTGAATTTGATGGTATTATAAAGATTATATACATGTGATTTGGCTTTGCCAAAAAATATTTCACATTGATACTCCTCTACAATGACATGAGAATACTAGAACATAGCCTAGTAATAATAAGAGAATGGGTACAAGGTTACTTGTCCGAGTTAAAAGAAATGGGACATCATAATTTGTGTTAAATTATGAAACTATAAAAGCTTGATTACACTCAAGGTCATAAGTAGAAGAAATAATCTCACATAACTTACCTAAGTATAAATGTTATAAGATGAAAAATACAAGTAAGATGATTGAAGTATGTATGTGATTATGTTAGAGTGTATAACGTGTTATCTAGAACTTGATAGACCATGAAAGTTAATAGAGGAATTAAATATGAACAAGTGATGACCTTAAGCTATAGATGAACCTATTTACTTTATTATATAGACCATAACTGCATGAGCTTTGTTTCAAGTGATTGTGTATATATGTGGGCTATGATGACGTGTGAAAGCTACTCACGATAGACGGTAACAAGGTACGCCATTGAGAATTATTAATGAGTTAGGTAAGTCAATGTTTGATAATTGATTCAACCATGCTATGATGAGTAGTTTGATTAATAATGTGAGCAAATATGAGAATCCCAAAAGTATGAATTGCTATGATTGTATATATATGGACATGCATATGATATTATAAAGCTTTTTAGTTGCAAGAACTACACTTTCATAATTGACTCATTTTCTTCACGCATAATTATAAGTATGGCAAGATAAATCGATGGAAGTAATGTTTTATATGTTTGCATTACAATGTAAACCACTATGGTGAGTATGAATGATGTTGATTCACTATGTGATGACATGACTTGCATCTATGTGTAATGAAACTTAAAGCTCAATATTGATGTATGATATGAATGATGATGCATATTTTTTTATGAAAAGTGGCTTTAAGCCAAATGATGTGCTAAGTAAAGAAGGATATGTTAAATTAAAGATGTTCTTAAGTGGTTAAGCCTGCGGGTCATAGTTCAATTATTGATTAGATAGGCATGCCTAGAGGGATACAGTCGCAGCTGCCATAGTTGATCCCGTTTGGGTCTTGTTCCTTAATGGAACCATTGTTCGGCCCCGTTTGGGTCTATCGTTTGTTCCTTGCTGGAACCATTGTTTGACCCCATTTTGGGTCCATTGTTTGATATCTTCGGATATCCATAGTTTGATACCTTCGGGTATCCATTGCTCCAGTTATCCACCCTTCGAACTACTACTTAGGCAGGCTATCAAAGATGATAAAATGTACTAAGATAAAGTAAATCATTCATCAATTTCTTCATATACGTAAGGTCAACACAATGAATGGCCTATTAAATTGCTCATCATGATTTCTTTTGCTATAAACCATTTGAATGAAATGAAATTTATTGGAATGTATATCTATGAGAGTTAAATTGCCATGCTATGATAGAATGCATATAATGTTATAATAAGAACTGTTTGGCTAGAACATACATAATGAGTTTCATATGATTTGGAAGCTATGAAGCATATTATGAAACTATCTCTATGAAATGAAATGCTATATTCATTATGATATGATTTTGATATCTCACATCTCTTATGTGGAAATTAAGACATGATTACACATGGTATGAAGACTTTGTCTATTAATTATGATGTGTAATACATATTCATTGAAATGGCATGCAAAACCATTAGTATGTATATTAACAATTACACAGGTATATGCATATGTATGATTCTGATATAAACCAAAGTGCAAATTTTGATATATATTATGATGTGGTATAATGTTTAAAGTAAAATGATGAGATAGAATTACAAGATAAGTTGTATGAACCTGAAATGACAATTGTATAACGATATATAAAGACATCATGTCTGACCATAACTCTATGACTGTTTCATGGCATAAGCACCCCGTGTGAATAGATTAATGCAGAATGCATAACTTATGTAACAATATGATTAATGCCTTAAGTCAAAGTTTTGTACTATCAGCAAGTGGATGTCTGGATTATGACAAGTAGTAAGGATTGGGAAAGGAATGATTACAGCCAGTTTAAAGAAAGAGAGAGAGTAAGATGATGATAGTAAATTGACAGGATTCGAAACAAGATAATTTACGGATTGCTCTAGACATAAGTAAATATAGTATTCTTAATAATTTTGAGGACTTCCCAAAATGGTCATTATAAAGTGATCAATGCAATAGATTTATATGTTATTTCGTGTTATTGTGAAAGTTATAAGAATGAGATGAATTATGGAAAGAAGTTATCTATAGAGTTTGTTCCCAACTAAGCTTTATAGCTTAGCACAGGTTTGTTTATCCATGTAGGTTTCAAGAGAAGCTCCAAAGGATCGGGCATGACGCAGTTACCTTGAGGAATTCAAGATACCTGAAGGCCATTTATGTTATGATTGTTTATTGATAAGCTTGATTATTATTTTTGGCATGTAATAATGGCCTGTCTTATTATTATTATTATTGCCTAGTCTTTAATAGGTTTATGATGATGATTATTATTATGATGATGATTGATGATTATCCATGGTTAAGGAATTAGGGTGTTATAAATACTATGATTTAACCTAGTGATAACAAGAGAATAGTCATAAGGTCGCATGTTAGAGTTAAAAGAAAGGGAACATCACATGTTATGTTAAATTATGAAATCATAGAAGCTTGGTTATACTCCAAGTCACAAGAAGAATTAATGATTAGTAGTAATGTGTAATAATCTGCTCATTGTTTGTTCATGCCTATAATACAATATGATTAGCACAAGGGCATCTGTAGTGTGTTAACAACTAAGATGAAATGAGCTGACACAACGTACCTAAGCATAAAATGTTATAAGATGAAAAATACAAGTAAGATGATTGAAGTATATACGACTATATTAAAGTGTATAACTTGTTGTTTTTACTCTGGTGAACCTTGATGTAAAGGATCATACTCATATGTTATTCACACCCTATGATGTAAAATGAAAGTTACAAGTCTACAAGTAATGTTCTAACGGTTAAGATGATATAATCTTATACAACTCTTCTAAGAAAATAATGCTATAAAATAGAAAGTACAAATAACATGATCATGATATATGTGATAATGTTAAGGTAGATAATCTATTGCCTATGAGATAATAGACTATAAAAGTGAGCCAAAGAGGCTATCAATGAAGAAGTGTTGACCTTAAGCCATCTGAGAACATAGTTATTATATCATATGAATCATGAATGCTTGAGTGCTGCTATATATATGATTATGTTGTAATGTGATTAATTACGAGAATAGGGAAACTACTCATGGAAAGCAATAACAACGTACGTCTTTGAGAACTATTCTTGAGTTATGTAAGTATATGTGGTAGAATTGATTCGAGAATGCTATGAAGAGTAGCTTGATTTATTATGCGAACAAGTATGAGTAATGAAATCATGTATTGCCATGTTTAACTGCACATATATGTATGAGTCCATGTGGGTATGCGTAATGCTAATCATAAAAGATGATGTGTTGTTATTGTGCATAAACATGTAACTATTATGATATGAATGAAAGAAAATGGATGCAAGCATATGATCATATGAAAGCATCCATATGTAATAGAGCCTAAAGCTCAACATTGATGTATGAAAAGAATGATATGCATTCTTTTATGAAAAGTGGCTTTAAGCCAAATGATGTGCTAAGTAAAGAAGAATATGTTAAATTAAGAGATGTCTTAAAAAGTTAAGCCCGCAGGTCTTAGTTCAGTTGTGGATTAGATCCTTATACATATGCCTATCTATCAATAATTGAACTTTATTTGCAGGCATTAACTGTATTCATAAACATTTCAATTATCATGTTTGTGCTTTTACTATATAATGTTACACATAAACAGTCATATACTAAGATACACAATTTCTAGTGTGGACACATGTATATTCAATCTCAAATATCATAACAAGTAATTGTAACTACATAATACGATGGCCATATACTTTCTTGTGATAACCTATAGGCATAAGTATACAGGCATTCATGTTATTTCAAATGAACAATAAATGACATATTTGTTCACATGTTTGCCTTATAACATGTTTCTTCCTGTTCATATATAACATTACCATTTAGTGTTATCATATATCATTGTATTTATACTATGTTATATACTAACTCTTTATTGTTAATTAATCTCAAGCTCTTTGACTTTCCTTCCTAACATCTCAAACTCATATATATATATATATATATACACACACACACACACTATTATTCTTCCATATAATTATAGAACATGTTACATCCTCATCTTCATGATCAAATTGCTCTAAAATCATATAAATACTCATAGTAACATTTTAGAACAAAAGAATTAGGTTTAGAGAAAAATAGGGTAGGAAAAAAATAGATAAAGAATTTTATTTATGTTCAAACAATGTAGGTAGCATCTGACCTTGATTTTGCATCTCTATTTTATCATACCAAATAGCTAAACTAGCCCTATTGTCTCATAAACAAATAATAGTCTTCGTCTATATTTTCACATGCTTCAAATACCATTCATTTTGGACATATATAATTGGCATTATGACCCCATCTTTACAGACTATCAAAGATTACACTTTCAAAATTAGTTTGTATTACTACTTTGAAAATTTGTAGAATAAAATGGACACATAATTATACTAAAATTTATTGATGAAAGTTGTGCTCTTATATGTCTAGTTTGTCCATAATTTTGTCTCAAAGCATTTGGACCTCTCTTCGATGAGTTATGTAAAAAATACAATAACCCCTTCACTAAAATTGGGCAGCAGCTAACATTTCAAAAACTAGTTTTCTTATTATTTTGAAAATTTGTAGAATAAAATGTGTGTAGAATTAGACTAACATTTCTTCAAGAACATTATGCTCCTGTATGTTTAGTTTATTCAAAAAAATTTCGCAAAGCATTTAGACCTTTCTACCAAGATTTTTGTCCAAAATAATATAGTTTGCTCATTATAAGTAGATAGTAGCTCACATCTAAATTTGACTTAAAATTAAAAATACTTAGAGGTATAATGAAACTCAGCTTTTTTCTCTAAAATTATAGGTGTATATCTTAGGTGTAATTACTAATTATAAGTACGACATTTATAGTTGTATAATTCAAAATATGCTCTAAAAGCAAAAAATGGTTCCTAGTGAACTAACATAGATTTCTTTAATTTACTTTATTTCCTTTCATCAACATTTAATTCCATTAATAAAATCATTCTTTCTAATAATCCAACTAACAATACAACACACTTAGCATGAGTTCACTCATGTAATCACACATGCAAAGGAACAATTGTTCATAAATTCCCATAACTTAGACGAAATCCACAATACGCCACCTTCAATCTTTTAACACTTCTTTTCCTTTGTTTTTCTTATTCCCTTCTTCTTCTACAAAGAACATGCATTCATAAATAATGAAAAATTCTCCTCATGAAATTCCTTCCACTCCAAAAGAATATGATAGAGATGAAGAGGGATACATTACCTTTAAAATCACTAACTCAAAACCGCTTAATTAACCACATAGAAGTAGAATTTTTTTGAGAGTTTGATAAGAGAGAAAGTTTAATCTTTTTGTGAGTGAGATAAAGAAAAAAAATTGAGTTTTCCTTTGATGTTACCAACCATATCTCTTTAAGAAGCAATATGTGCTCTTCTCTTTCTTACATGCAAAACTCTAGCAGACTAAAGGGAAATGAAACTGCCACTTAACTCCCTCTCATTTCCTTCTCTTTTAAAATCTTTCACACTCTTTCTTTCTTTCAAAATTGCCCCTAAAGTTATCTTTCCTCTTTTAGTCATACTCTTAATAATAACATGCTTTATAATTCACATATAAATAGTATAACATAAATTTATCAATATACCATTTTATGACTCTAATCTAAATTTCACGAATTTAATTAAACTTTAATCAATTTTGATATCACTTAATCATGCATTTTTCTGTTGGGGTTAAAGTTGAGGCTTTGAACCAAAGCTAATCAAATAATAGACATTGATGTGGCTGATGGGAAGCCTTTGTATTATGACATTCATAACTATTTTAAAAAGTCAATATTTTAAGAGGAAGCCACTGAAAAGGACCAAAGGATGATCCATAAACTATCAACTCAATTTATTACTGTGGGCAGAGTGCTTTATAAAAGACATCTTGATGGTATTTAGTTAAGATGCTTGAATGAGAAAGAGGCTAAGAAGGTTATAGAAGAAGTGCATGCAGGAATGTGGGGAGCTCATTTGAATCGGTTAGCCTTAGCAAAAAAGATTATATGCCAGGTATTTTTTGACTAACAATGGATACTGATTGTTCAAAGTATGTCAAAAAATGTTAGTTATGCTAACAGTATATAGACTTAAGACATTTGCCAGTTTTTGAGTTGTACAACCTTACATTGCCTTGGCCATTCATTACATAGGGCATAGAAATCATGGGTATAATCCTTTCGCAAGCCTTGAACGGGCACAAATTTATTATAATTGCCACTAATTACTTCACAAAGTGGGTAGAAACACAATCCTTTAAAAAAAGTTGATGCTAGGGATATGGCTAATTTCATTAAAAAGTATCTAATTTGTTGGTATGGGTTACAACATGATATAGTGTCAAACAATGGAATATAGTTCGATGCTTAAATGAAGCAAATGCTTAAGAAGTACATAGTTCAACACATAAGTCTTCACCTTATCGGCCTTATGCAAACAAGATAGTTGAAGTGGCTAATAAGAATTTTAAAATGATTTCAGCTAAGATGGTTCAAACATACAAAGATTGGACAAAGAAGCTACCTTTTAAAATGTAGGGTTATAAGACTATAACTAGAACTTTAATAGGGGCTACCCTATTTTCTTTGGTATATGGGACAAAAGTTATAATGCCTATAAAGATTAAACATCAGTCATTGAGGGTAGTTTTAGAAACCGAATTGCCAGAAACAAAATGGCTTAGACAAAGGCTAGAGCTATCAAAAGAGGTTAGCTCATTCATTTGGGAAAAAGGTTAGGAAGTATCCTTTGAAGGAAGGACATTTATTGTTCAAGCATATGAGACCAGTGATTCCAAACATCTAGGGTATGTTCAAACCTACTTTGAGAGGACCGTTTATGCTGACAATGTTTTTAAAAAGTAGCTATTATTCTGACTAACGGTGATAGCAATGAGTTCAGAGAGCTAGTTAACATTGACAGACTAAAAATATTCCATGGCTAAGATTCATAAGAGAAAAAGAAAAAAATAAGAGCCTTGCAAGTTGAATACAAAAAAAAAATAGGGGCTCTAGTAAAATTATGCAACTTTTCAAAGTGAAAACATTAAAAAAAACATCTTAAGAAAAAATTAGGGGTTAAAAGAAAATAATAAATCAAGAAAACTTGAGAGGGCTGATTGATGACAGGAGTTATGATGCTTTTAAGATTATATTTCAAGATTATGTAATATGTGTCATCGAGATAGTGTTCAATAATGATCATATAATACACCTAATGGTACCCTAAGAGGGGTAGATGGTCATTTTATGGTTAATTAAAGGGAAATTGCAAATCAGGGATATAATTGAAAAGTTAAAGTAAAAGTTTTGAGGTAGAAATGTAAATTGTGAAAATGAGAGAAAAAATGAAGAAGTATAAATACAAAGAGGGACCAAAGTGAACTTTGCCAAGATTTTTATTGAATCACCAATAAGAATTTGACAATTGGGAGGCTAGGAAGAAGAGAAGAAAAGTCAGATTTTCTTCTCTTTGTGGTAGCCGGCCATTAGTAAGGTTTTTAGCATAGAAAATTTCTTGCTTATTCTCACTAGTCTCTCATCTCTCTCTCTCTAATTATTTACTCCTGATTTCTTAAAGGGTGTGTAGTTGGCCATAACAAGGTAAAACCATCTTCTCTCCTCTTCTTCTTTTAACTTAAACATGCAAACTTGTACTGATATAGGAAATAATTTTATGGTTGAGAAATCTTATGTGTGGAAGAAATAAAAAGAATAACCTATTAAGAGAAAGGGGAAAAGAGAATAGAAAGGAAGGAAGAGGAACTAGCACAAATAAGGTATGGGAACTTTTCCTTTTTTGTGTATATGCTTGCTATGCATATGATGTGAGATTAGTAATATGTGATGTTATAGTAAGTGAGCAACATGAAAAATTGAGGTTATACTTGACTGGAAACCGAAAATAGGAAGTTTTGGTTGATGATGAGGAAAACTGTTTTAAAGCTCACTTGACCAGTCATGAGTTATTTGTTGATATCTTGAGTTCCTGTGACTCAAATTGAGAAATTATAGCTGGATATGAAACTAGACCCATAGGTCTTCATTTTCTATGAAGATCACAAAATCTGAATCAATTTTTAGGATAGGGAAAATTTGGCTTGAAATCGGGTCTTGACTGTTGCACTGTCACTGGGAGTAGTCTGTGATTTTATTGGAATATCATGAGATATAAAGCTTTTATTGGGTTGATTTTTGATGTTTTAGAAACTAGAAATATAGGTGTAAACCTTTGTAGAAGACAACTTTGTTAGAAAAAATCATTTGGTATGCCTAAATTGAGATACAACTTAATTTTTCTTAACCAGTCTATAGGATTTTGTGAGCAGAAGAATTGTCGTTTGGGCCGTTGCTGGCTGTCATGAGCGTGACTGTTGCTGCGAGTGCAACAACAAGCCCTTATCCCCTATACTTGCTTATTTTTCTCCTTTTTCCACTATAGTAGGCTATCCCCCCTGTGTTGTTACTATAACCAGACATAATTGACCTTAGAATATGAGTTTACATGAATGATAAATACGAGAATGTACAACAGTTAATTTATATATACATAAATTATATATTGAAATGAAATGTAAAGGCAATGTTTTTGAAATAATATGTGATGCATATATTTGGTTATTCGAATGTGAATTATAGATACAATACCATTATATGATAGTGATTGTTGTATAGTAGATTATGTTATTTGAAATTATTATACTTTATAGTGAAGTGCTATAATATGAGCTAATGACTTAAGAAATATGATTTTTTTCTTGCACATAGAACTTGGTTATGGATATATAGGCATACATATATGGTTACAGTCATAGCTGCTACAAGTTTGACCCCATTTGGGTCTTTATTTGTCCCCGGTTGGGACCACAAGCTTGATCCAGTTGGATCTACATATATATTTGATACCTTCAGGTATCCATAGGAATAATTCATTCGGGTAATCATATATTTGATACCTACGGGTATCCACAATACCCGTTATCCACACCCATAGGACTTTAGCAGGCATTTCACAGTATAAAATGAACAATATATATATAATATTGATAAATACTTGATTAGTTATTTATGATCCATCTTTACATAGTAATATTATAAAATTAATTATGCTATGTGAGTTATATTATAACTCTTGCATGTTGATTATAATATCTTGACATTATTATTGTTTATTGTGTGCATGAAAATAATCATTGTGAGTGGTTATTCATATATATATTGTTCCCCACTAAGCTTTATACCTTAGCAGGGGTGTTTATCCATATAGGTTCAAGATATAACGTGGCTTCAGGGACAAGGCCAACACCAGATAGGAAGAAGTTAGTGTTTGATGTCTAAATTGTACTACTTTTATATCTAGATTTGTGGAAATCTTATGAAAGCAATGTAATGAACATATTCTGTAATTATTAATTCAAATTATGACTATAATGTAATAAAGCATAGGCTTACCTAATTTGTTTTAATGTATGAATTAGACAATCAAAGTATAATCAATGGAATGACTAATGATCACCTCGTTAGTATTATATGTATTGTTTGTTAAAAATATTGAGATAAGTAGCAAAAATCCGGATAGACTAGTGTGGTCCTTACAGATCATGTACATGTAAATTAGATAGAAAATTCACATTTGTATCTGAAACATTATTACTATTTTTAAAAGTAGTATTTTCCTTTCACATGATAAAATTTTCAAAGTTCTAATAAAAAAGTCAAAAATATAGTCTATAATAGTATCTAATATAGTCTATTTGTATCACACTTCTCTCTCTCTAAATGCTTAAATTTATGTGTCTTATTGTCAACCACTAGACTTATAACCCACTACTTATACACAGTAGAGGTGGTGAAATTGCTAGCACTGATCTCAAGTATAACAATCTTCATGGGGAGTCAGACCCAAATTTATCAATAATAACTTATTAATAAAGGGGTAGAGAGTGGACCACCATGAAAAGCTAAGGGCTTCTAATGATATCCTGATGGTCACTATATTAGTGAGCATAATGAGCAACAATGTAGAAAGTGGCTCGATGTACCCCATATAGAGGGACGCATCTAAAATGGCCATCTTGAGTCACATAAGGTATGGATAACCAAAGGCCCCTAAAGCTGATATCACTATCTGCCAGATGAGCCATTGAGATAGCTCCCTTATGAGGTTAGTGAAACCCATAAAATTTCTACCTAAGAATATAGTGCCTTAGTGGATAAGTGCTCATAGCTTAAGGTAGGGCCATGCTATCAACTTCAACTTCTTATGTAGCCATATTTGTACAGAAAAAGTCACTCGGGTGAGTTGGGTTCATCTCAGGAAAAAATAAGACATGAAAATACGTTAAAATTTTAAAGGACACTTTTGACAATAAGAAAACCTAGTGTTAAAACCCATAAGGGGTATACTACCTTTAAAATAATGACATACTTGGAGCAATGAGGGGCTGCCGATAAAGCGACTACTAAGATCAATATGAATAGCATCAAGATCGATGATGGTGTCTACTAGAATCAAAGGAATTGGTTATGCCATCTATGCATATCACCCACAACATTGAAGAGTTTATAGCATAAAGTTATGCCATTTGAACATAACAATAGGCACCATGCGATGTGATGCAATACAACAAGGTCACACCTATTTGGAATGTAACCACATCATTAAAATTGTCCAAAACATTAATTAGCCACTGCAATGAAAAGGTTTTTCATTGATGTACTAGGCCTCTAGCCTCAAAACAAAGAACACCCAAAGCTTGGATCACTTTTTTACGATAGTCAATAATAATAAAAGGTAAATAGGGTAAAGTGCAAAGAGAAAATCCCATACCAACAATCTAAGTAAACTCCTATGGCAGGGGGTATAACTCAAGATTAGTAAACCTAAAAATGTAGAACCTTGGATCCCAATACTGGGTAGCAAAAATGATAAGAGCCTTATGTTGTTTTGCCCTCCTCAAGAACCTTAAATTGGAGTATGGAGCCAAAATCAAATCTTCCTAGGGTTGTAGATCATCAACCAACTTGTTTAGTTTGGTCATGGTCGGGGTCAACATGGTGAAGATATTTGAGTTGTTTAGAGGCCAGAAATAATTAAAAATAATAATAAGATGAAGAAGAAGAAGAAGAAGAAGAAGAAATAAATAAAATTAAATGAAGACTGTAAATTGAAAGACAAAAAGAAAAGAAGGGGAGAAGGAAAATACCTGAAGGAGAGCTTGCTTAGAAGATGGAGGGTAAAAAGGCACAAAGACCATGAAGAAAATAAAGCTTCTTATACAAATGTCATGACAAATGATCATCACGTAATGAGTAACCTACGACCTAGCCATCTGTTAGCCCTGAATGGCCTTGATAAATCTTTCTGCATTCGCCATGCATTGCATGTACATTTTGCATATTTTTTATTTTAATCTTATAAGAAATTCGAGAGATACACCACACAATGAAGTCTTCTAGAAACTTAAAAATTCATGGACTATCCAATTTAGGGGGCAACAAACATGTAAGCCTTCGTATACTTTATCTTTTTGTTTACTATCCTTTTTTGTTTATTGCCAATTATTTGTATAAGTTAATAGGGAATTGCTCTCCTCAAACTCCATGTTAAGAATTCAGTTCTCTTTTAGAATTTTATTTGTTTTTATGTTTGAAATAGACAATAAATGTATGCTATTTTATTAAGTTTAAAATACAATGAATTATTTCTATATTGCCCATGTAACCTAGTTTAGTCTTGTGAATATTTAGTATTTAGATTCTCTTAGATAGAGGTAAATTATTCATTAAAATAGGCTCTACTTTAATTCATCGGATTGTGAACTTAGATGTATATTTTTAGATGAGCTGCCTGGTGGCCACTTGAGGCTTGTGTTGTTGCCTTTGAATGCTTTCTTATGCATAGGACATGCACATTTCTAGCAGAAATGTTGTTGAAATTTTGTTAAAATTTTTTAAATCATTGTAATTTTTTATGCGTTGATTATCATGCATGTTTGCTAGAATGGCTATTGATAGGCTTAGGATGTTGTAACCTCTTATGGCATTTAATGCGTATTTTGATATAGGTTAGCTAGTACCAGCTTAAGCTAGTTTGCTATCGAAATTTTGGCAAAGTTTATACAATTTTCACTTTGTGTAATTACTTACAATGCAAGGTAATTTTGAAAACTAACATTCATTTTTTGTAGTATGCCCTAATGCGAGGCCTAAGCTACTTTTGCCCTACTAACTCTAAGGTGGATGACTACATGATTGGTCAAAAGATATCAAGCATTGTCTCGAGTCTAATAATGAGCAAGTAGGCTCATGTTACGGTAGTTCCTGCTGTCCATGGATATGAATGATGAGGGAGACAAAATATTAGCCGCTGTAGGATGGCTACATTCTTCACTCAATCCTTTTAGACCTATCCCGATGTCACTCGATAGTTCTTAGCGACCCTATAGTACCGAGGCTTTCAAAGGCTAGACATGAAGGAGGTGGTTTTTACGTTCAAAGTGTGGTGCATTGAGTATAACATCTCACATCCCTATTTCACATAAGCCATAGGGCTTCCAATAGGAGCAAATGTTTTAACCCTAGAAAGAGGGGTATTGAAAGAGCACTGGGCTGCCACAATGCATCTTGGGTTATGCACCATCCAGAAATGGCTAAGAGCACTATGCTCACTACACAGGAATTCTGATACATTTAGAGAGTTTTGTTAACCTCCAATCTCGGTCACAAGTATAGTTCTAGGTCAGAGAATGTGGTCGATATAGTTTGTTTATAGGCTATGCATATGGGTAGGAGGATTGATATAACAAATGAGATTATCGTCACATTGCTTAAGGTGGCTACATAACCTATATAGCCGATCTATATAGGAAGAGTTGTCACCCATTTGCTATTGGATTTAGGGGTAAATTAGAGGAGCTTCAATCAGGCACTTTAGGAGGAAATTTTTATAGATCTATGAACCACTCTTGACATAAGGATGGTTGAGCTTGTTTAGGGGCAGGAAGAAGGGTATAGCCTACTGAATTTTTTAGAGACCAAAGAGAGCTACAGATTGGATCCCATTATACTAGAGCCATAAGTATGGAGGAGGAACAGGTTCAACAACCTCTAACACATCCATTATAGCCTGATTAGTAGCATTAGTATAATAGGCCATAAGAGCCCCAAGGACTAAGGATAGATTCTAATTTTGAAATGGACATATAGCTAGATCTGAACAACTTGCTCGATGGATAACCTCTTCCTCCAGTGCCTCTATAATCACTTATTAGGCCATGACTATCACCAGCTAAAGGATCTAGGAGATACTCACCATATGGCCATCCAGGAGCCTCTACTTCCACCATTTTGCCACCATATGGCTACACTGAGGCATCTACTTTTACTACTCTACCACCAGCTAAGCTAGCATCAGCTCCACAATTGGGCGATATTTCAAGTAGATTAGTTACCATTGAGGCATTTGTCTGGACCATCCAACAAACCATCTAGTGACAAGATCAGACCCTATAATCCATCCTATTCTTAGTGCAATTTGTGCAGATTCAGCACCAAATCTATATATAGTGTATCAAAAAAGATTTGGTAGCCACTAGACAAAGGTTTGATATGGCTTTATAGGTTATTGATGATTCCATCACCTAGATTAGGGATCAAACATGCCGCATCGAGGCAGAGGTTTCCATAGGTAGACAGGCTATGGAAGACAATGATGAACAGCTGAGGAGATATATCAAGGACTTAGGAATTATCATCTAAGACATCTGGAGTAGCACTTTCGAGCAGTTTGAGTGATAGGAGAGAGTTTAGAGAACCTGGCTGGGGTGATAGCATAGATTATGCAGTCACTATCCACCACACTTCCTGGATTTGAGTTTAAATTTCAATAGCATGAGGAGCAGCCACTGGCAGCACCACAAGCATTGGCACCACACAGACCCCCCCAGAACTTTAGCCTTTCGTCCTCCATTTAAAGAACCTTACCATCGGGTACCAAGACCTTCAAAATAGTTGTATCTTGCATTTAAGGAGTTTTTTTTAATCTTTTTGGACATTTTTTATGCATATAGGAATTGTGACATGTATTTATTCATGTATTTTTTTATGTTTCATTTATGCTTTTTTTGTGATCGATTATAGTTTTTTCTAAAATCAAAGTGCATGACATATATAACAACAAGAGAGATGCATGACAAATACATGACAAAAATAACTAAAAAAAGCATGATCAATTTAGCAAACAAGGCAATTAATAAGACAAAACAATAAGATAATTGACAAAAGAATGAAATGACCATAATCAACCAACATTATAAATGTAAAATAAAAAATCCAAAACAAGATCAGAAGGATAAAGTACACCTTTTTTCATTCTCAAGACAAGAGCCACATACTCCACATTCCATAAAGTCTATAGTAAACATATTGTTTGCTTATGGAATGTAGAAACTTGTTAATGATACCCACTCAAAACAAGATCAGAAGGATAAAGTATTTGTGAATGGGGAATAAATGAGAATCTGTGATGTGACACCCTAAGTCCAAACATTGGTGCACTACTATTTATATTGTTATATGGTTAACTTAATTTATTAATTACTCTCAAGTTGATAAGTATGAACTTTAAATATGGCATCCAATTTTTCGTTTTAGTTTAGCACCATTATGTTACCATTAATTTGGTAAAAAATTTGGGCAGCATAACGATTGTAAAATCATGCGACCCAAACATGCAAAGTGTCAAAATCACACTCCTAATGCTTAGCCACCGCCCCCAACACGCCATTAAACAACATAAACACTTTTAATCATCAACTCACAATTCATAAACACAACATATAACACATAACCATAGCACATGTGAGGCCCCAACATAGGCACTAAGAGTAAAATTCATGTTTCATTGGAATTAAGGTGAATTCATGTATAATTAATTAATGGATTTTATAATAGGACATAACATAGGGTAAACTAGTAATTTTATGTTATGATCTACATGTGTATAATTAAAGCATAATAAAATACTAAGGATGCAATTAAAATAAAAGAAGCAAGATTTAGGGATAACTTTAAGAAGAAGAGAACTTGGTGAGGAAAAATTTAGAATGAAAGAATTAAAAGGATCTAAGCGAGATTTTCATCACTACTTAGTCCCTCTAGAATTGTCAAGTGAGAGAAAAAAGAAGAAGAAATGGTATAAAATGGCGCACATATATCGGTCACCCAAAAGAAAAAAAAAAGGCAGACATTTCTCTCAGTCACTCAAAAATAAGATTTTCCCTCTTTTATTTCCTCCTAAATTCTATTATAATTATTGTGAGAGAAGGAATTTGGTGTTGGGTACTATATGGTAATCGATTCATCATCTGTTCCTTCTTTCTCTTCTTCTTCTTTGAGTAATTGATGGAATTAAAGGAGAGTTGTATAGCTGAGTAGTTATGAATTTAATGATTCTCTATAGAAGGTAAAGTAAATAAAAGCAAGGGGAAGCAGATAATAAAGGATTAAAGAAGGAATTTTAGATTTCATAAAAAAGTATGGGAACTATGAATAAATTTTGGGTTGCACAGTTGTGATTTTATTAAGTTTAGATGAAATTATAGCTAAGATATGGAGTTTTAAACAACAAATTCTGCATGCGTTCATTACTAGGTTTATTTGAGCAATGTGATAGATTGTCCAAAAATAAAGCTTTAGAGTTGTGATATGTGCAATTTCAATTGTAAGGAAAACTAGTCTGCATGTCAATCTTCTCATAGGTAGGTGTTATGCTTTTTTTCTAAAAGCTTAAATACCGCAAGTATATGATGTACCAATTATAGTACTTCAGATATCGATCCCACGAGGAATGTTGATTAACATTGTACACTATTACTGCTTGATTTTAATCTTCTTTGCAATGCTTAGAAATTTGCAAGTTAAAATTATCATTAACAATGCACTACACTAAATTAAATATTATTCTACTTTAATAATGATCAGAGAAGACTTATGAGTATGATGAATATAACATTAACATAAGTATGGAATTTGATATTTTCTCTTATTTATAATTCAATCTTTAACATGTAAGCCAAGTTGGAATTATAAAGATTGGCTTACATGATAAAGATTGAATTATAATTCAATCTTTATCAGCTCTTGCATCTAGAATAGATTATGCCTTAAACATACATTTATGGTTCTAAATCACAGCTCTTGTATTTAGACTAGAATTACATAAACACACATTTAAAGAATAAAAACCAACCTATAACAACTATCTCCATATGAGATCTCTCAAACTATGCTTTGATAATGAATTTTCTATTAAGTTTCAAAAAGATGTTGCTCTCGCTAACTCTCTTACTTATAACCACTATGATGATTTTCAGAGAAGGAATTGCCATCTAAGGTCGTCTTCCTTAACTTATAATGATACTAATAAAGTTTTAATAGGAAATTATACATATAAAAATAAATGAAAGAGAAATGATTAAATATGAATAACTACATTCAAGTTCCTAAAATGAATTCATAATAATAACAAAGAAAAAGTAAAGATTAGAAATAAAAGAAGGGGATCTCTCAACCCTTCTTCCTTTCACACAAGGTATGTACTTCCTTGTTTGTCTTCTTTTTCAAAACATGAAAACTAAGCAAAAGTACTAAAAATTACTATTGTTCTCAAAATTACAAAGTCAAAATCCAAAATTTATCATCATCCCAAGAATTTTGTTCAACATGATTTATATACATCTCTTCTAAAAGAGATGTCCCTTCAAGTGATTCTTCTAAAAAGTTGCAAGTGTTGATGAAAAAGTGCAACTCTTCATATCTAACTTCCTCATCCGCCTCATGTCAAACACGCGACAAGACATGCCCAAAACTTGGCTTGCTATTTTCTCTCTTCTGCTAGCTTGGCTTACTCCGTTGGCTGTCATGACCTCCATGAATTGTCGCCCTCACGACAAAGGCCTTGTAGCCCTAATTCTTCACCTTCTTCTCCAATTGTTATTCTTTAACCCCAAACCATTTCCTTTCTCCTACAAAACAAGTAAAACATCCACAAGCACACAAAACACATAAAAGCAACAAAATATAGATAAAATCACAAAATAATAAACACAATACTCAACAAAACTACACATGAAAATAAAATATTTATGAGTTTTTCAAGCTCGTATCAATTCCCCATACTTGAACTTTTGCTTGTCCTCAAACAAAACTCAAAATGCATGAAAATGACATAAAACAACACATACAAAACATTAACATAATAATGGAGCTTGCATTCATAACTTATGACCATTTGGAAAATCATGTTACAACTTCGTCTCTATGTATCTTAGTCTCAAGTTGCAAATTCTCAAGCAATATCCTTGCCTATTCAACTCAACACCCATGCACATTTGAAGAATTAAGAAATTTCAAAGCACAAGAATATAAGCACTCAAGAAATTAAATATCTTAACACATGCATAGACTCTTTCATACAAATCATTGCTTAAAGTAACTCTCAATCAAACACTTTATTATTTCCTCACTCAAATGTTTAAGGGTTAGTGTTTCACTCTTTCCTTTAACATGCCATTACATACCATAAGCTTGTAATTGAATAAATATCTCCACTACTAGCACAAATCAAATGCATGAAATCAAAGGGTCTTATTCAAGGTTGTAACTTGGCTTTGGTAAAGGTAGGATAAATTTGGTTAAGTAGCTCATAATGTATAGAGAAAAAGTAATCACCATATCATAAGAGACTTAAATTAACAACATAGCATGATCATGAAATTTTAACCTTACTATTCTAACTCCCTTTTTAGTGTCCAATTATTGTGCTAGTTTGCTTTTCTTTAAATCACTTATTCATATTTTTTTCTTTTTTTTACTAGCTATTGTTCCACACTTATATTATTGGACTTATAAAAAGAAAAGGGAGCTAACTATTTACTACGCTTTCTCAATAGAAATTATCTCAAATCACAAAGTAATCCTAATCCTCTATACATAAAGGGTGCCAAAAGAAAAGTTTGTTGCTCAAAATTGGATTAAGGATAATTATGAGGTTAAACAACAAAAAATTGGCTTCAAGCTCAAAATTGGCTACCTAAAGTCAAAAGGGTTTGGTCTATTTAATCAAGCTAAATTGGCTATATTTCTAATGCCCTTATCATTTCTCATGCACAACTCACACTAAATGTAATCTCGAAATTTACCAAAAACAAGTTCTAGAGTATATGGCATATCAAGGCTCTCATCCAAAGAAAGATATCAATGTAAAAGGCTTTAAAAGCTCACTTAGCTATAGGTCAAATTACTCCAAGCAATGATTCACCAAAATAATCATATTTCATGTGAAAAGATAAACAACTTAAAGAGTACCTATACTAAAATGCTTTGCCAAATCATAACCCTTACTATGCACATAAAGATCTCAAAGAAAAATAAACACTAATATTCCTCAAGAATTTTTGCTAACTAGACAAAAATCTTGTGTCAAGGAAGTTGTCTTATGTTACATTACCAAATGGTCATCAACTATAAAGCTCTCTAAGATTATGCAAACTAAAAACAACCTAAAAATCTAACATGCATATGAAAACAATATAAATGAAAAATCAATACATTTATGCACCATATTCCCCATACTTGAAGGACACAATGTCCCTACTGTGTGAGAAATGGAACAAAAACATAACAAACAACACAAATAAACACAAACACAAACAATCACAATAACACAATAAAAATGAAAAAATATAAGAGAGAAAAGAACATTTACTCAGCTAGTCCACTTGGGGACCCCGGTGGTGAAGGAGTGAATTGAACGTTCTGATACTAGTCAGTATAGTAGCTTGTGGCTTATACTCTTGTGGCTCTTATGCATGTGTTGCACTGTAACACCCTAATTCCTTAACCATGGATAATCATCAATCATCATCATCATAACCTATTAAAGACTAGGCAATAATAATAATAATAATAATAATAATAATAATAATAATAAGACCGACCATTATTACATTCCACAATAAGATAATAAAGCTTATCGATAATTACTCATAACATAAATGGCCTTCAGGTATCCTAAATTCCTCAAGGCAAATGCATCTTGCCCGATCCTCTGAAGCTTATCTTGAAACCTACACGGATAAACAAACCCGTGCTAAGCTATAAAGCTTAGGGGGGAACAAAACTCTATATATATGAACATAACCTCTTTACACAATTCATCTTATCATATAAATTTTCACAACAGTATGGGATAACATATGAGTCTATTATATTGATCGTATTACAATGGACATATTGGGGAAGTCCTCAAACTTAATCATAAAACCCTGCTTACCAACGTCTAGAGCATTCTGTAAATTATCTTGTCTCGAAACTTGTCAAATTACTATTGTAAGTTTACTTCCTATCTTCCATAAACTAGCTTGACTTATACCCTTCCTAATCCTTACTACTCCATAATTCATGCATCCAGGTTGTTGATAGTACAAAATGTTAACTTAATGCATTGATCATAACGTTACATAATTCCTGCATGTAATATTAAATCTATGCACACCAAAGTGCTTATGCCGTTTAACAACCATAGAGTTATTGTTATACTTGATTTCTTCATATAACTTTACTTAATTCTCATTTCGATTTCATACACACTTATTCCTTAATACTATCTTATCATTGCAATTTAAGACATCATACCACATCATAGTTTATCATGGTTTTCATTTGGTTTTATATCAAAATTATACATATACAGATACATGTGAAATGTTCATATACATACTAACAGGTTTGCCTGCCATTTCAATGAATAGGTGCCACATATCATGATTAATGGACCAAGTCCCCATACCATATGCAACATACTATAATTTCCAATAATATTGTAAGTTTATGGCTCAAATAGCCAAACTATTCATCGTGGAGCCCATTGGTGAGTCTAGCTCATAACGGCACTCACACGAGAACCTTCTTCATAATAAATGTGAGATATCATAGTCATGTAACACATAATATGGCATTTCATTTCATAGAAATATTTTAAAGTCATCAAGAATTAGGATATAACACCATAATAGGCCATTCATCATGCTTACATCATATAAATGGAGCAATCATTACATATTTTTCTTTATGTTATGTACATTTTATCATCTTTGATAGCCTGCCTAAGTACTAGTTCCAAAGGTGGATAACGGGAGCAATGGATACCTAAAGGTATCGAACTATGGATATCCGAAGATATCAAACAATGGACCCAAACGAGGTCAAGCAATGGTTCCAGCAAGGAACAAACTATGGACCCAAACGGGGTCAAATGATGGTTCCATTAAGGAACAAGACCCAAATGGGGTTAATTATGGCAACTGCAACTGTATCCCTCTAGGCATGCCTATCTAATCCATATACTAAACTAAGACCCATAGGCTTTACCATTCTTAAGCATATTCAAATTCAACATATTCTTCTTTACTTAGTACGTCATTTGGCTTAAAGCCACATTTCATAAAAGAGTGCATATTATTCTTATCATATATCAATGTTGAGCAATAGGCTCCAATATACATGGTTGCAGATCATGTAATCACATAGCCGCATAAACATCCTTCATACATATCATAGTAATTTACATGATAATGCAAACACAATAAAGTATTACTTTCATTGGTTAATCTTGTCATACCTAGCATTATGCATGAAGTCAATAAAATAACTATAAAAGTGTAGTTCTTGCAATTAAAAGTCTTCCTAAGATTATATGCATGTCCATATATATAATCATAGCAATTCATACATTTGGGGTTCTCATATTTGTTCATCTTATGATATAGACTACTCATCATAGCATGGTTGAATCAATTATACCATATAAACTTACATAACTCATAAATAATTCTTAATTGCATACCTTGTTGTTATTTGCCACGAGTAGCTTTCATAGCATCATAACTCCCCTCAACACATAATTACTTAAACAATACTCATGCAATTATAATCCATATAAGAATGTGAGTAGGTTCTCTTTTGAATTAAGATCGATACTTGTGCATCTTTCATCTTTTAGTTCACTTTTATAGTCTATTAGAACATGGACAACAAGTTCTCTACCTTAACCCTATCATACATGCTTTAACATCTTATTAATACTTTTTCATCATATAACATATAATACCCAGGTAAAATAAGTAAAAGTATTTCATCTCGCAAGTCGCACACTACTTGCAGACTTGGTTTCCCTATTTAAGTCATAGGACATAAACAAGCAGGCAAGTAGTTTTCCCTTACATCTAGGCTAATTATTATTTTCCATTATGACTTGGAGTATAAACAACTCCTAACATTCAAGATTAAGTGCATTGCATGATACCCCTTGTTAGCTTAGACATACAACTTTACCACTACCCTCTAATTGCCACAGACTATATCATAATATATCATGTCATTGCAACAGAATATTAGCATGTGATATTAGGCAAAACCATTTACTATGATAAAGCACATAACATATCCCAACTTTATAGGACATGACAACTAGGATACGGGTTTAAGATTACTAGGTTGCTCCTTACTCTACTTAGTTTTGTGCGCATTATGCACTAAAACACATTCTACTTAAAGCAGTTCATATACAAAGTGCCCTTGATAAAACCCTCAAAATCAGCCTTTAAGGGAACACCTTTCCTTGTTTCAATGGGTTATTATTCTAAATCTTTCATTGTTACTTCATTTGACAGCCAGGTCTTTATAAACTATGTCTTTCTAGTCTTTATCAAGAAAAGAGACATCATGATTTATGAGCCCATCAATATTCAACTAGCATATTGATAAACTTTTAGATTTAGCCGTAGTCATGCAAAGCCAGTCTTTCTTAACTATATCTTATTTTAAACCTTAGCATTGGAAAGACTTTTATAACTATAATCATTCCTCACTAATCAATTAACATAATACTCACCACTTACAACCATAATCAACATTTCTTATTGCTAGCTCATTTCACCATATTCATATCAATATCTTCATATGCATAGGCTATTGATATGCTTTTTCCAAAGGTTAAATACTGCAAGTATACGGTGTACCGATTATAGTACTTCAGATATCAATTCCACGAGGAATGTTGATTAATATTGTACACTATTACTACTCAATTTTAATCTTGTTTACAATGCTAATTAATTTGCAAGTTAAAACTATTATTAACACTACACCACACTAAATTAAATATTATTCTACTTTAATGATGATCAGAGAAAACTTATGAATGTGATGAATATAATATATATATAAATATGGAATTTGATATTTTTCTCTTATTTATAATTCAATCTTTATCATGCAAGCCAAGTTGGAATAATGTTCTATGTCGCAGCTCTCGCATCTAGACTAGATTATGCCTTAAACATGCATTTATGGTTCTAAATCGCAGCTCTCGCATTTAGACAAGAATTACATAAACACACATTCAAAGATTAAAAACCAACCTATAACAACTATCTCCACATGCGATCTCTCAAACTATGCTTTGATAATGAGTTTTCTATTAACTTTCAATAAGACGTTGCTCTCATTAACTCCCTTATTTATGACCATTTTGTTGATTTTCAAAGAAGGAATTGCACATCTAAGGTCGTCTTCCTTAACTTATAATGATACTAATAAAGTTTTAACAGCAAATACTACATATAAAGATAAATGAAAGAGAAATTATTATATATGAATAATAACATTCAAGTTCCTAAAAAGTATTCATAATAATAACAAAGAAGAAGAAAAGATTAAAAGTAAAAGAAGGGGATCTCTCAACCCTTCTCCCTTTCACCAAGTGTAGTCTTCTTAATTGTATTTGCCTTCTCTTCAAGCCATAAAACTAAAACTAAAACCTACAACTATTTTCTCTAATTACACTTTCAAATAAGAAAAATAAATGATAGATTCCTCCCTTTGATTATAACTTCTAGGGTATTTATAGATTCCAAACATTAAGTCCCTTTAAGTGCCTCTCCATAGGTATGCAACCCTTGGTGAAAAGTCATGCCTCTTTAAAATTTGATTTGAAATTTGAATTGCATAACCACCATTTATATTTATAACTTCCTTGCCAAGCATTGTGACCCTTCAAGCACCTTTCCATAGCAACATAACTCTTCAAGTATCCCTCTAGAAGTATACATCATTTGGTGAAGAGTGGTGTCCCTTTGAAGTGCCTTTTAAAAAAATTAACTACCTAAACATTTCTCTCTATCGTGCCCGCGACACCTATCGCGCCCACGACAGGACACAGAGCTCTAAAAGTTGACTTTCGTTTGGTTTGACTTACTTTTACTCCTTCACATTTTTCTCCTACATAAACAAAACTTAACAAAATACATTAAACACACCTAATTCTAGCATAATTTAATACAACTAAACATTATTTTGGTAACAAAATATAGATTAAATATGAGCTATTTAGGCTCATATCAGCTATAAAATACTGGTTCACAATTTGTGAATGAACTATAATTTTGGGGAGAAGAAAAATTAATTAAAATAGTGCACAAATGACTGTACATTTCATGGAAATAAAGGTCAAGTGGTCGTGCATTTACATGGGTTAAATGGCCAAGTGGCTATATAGGAGAAGAGGAGAAAAAGGCATATGTGGCCAAGCAAGAAAGATAGGAAATATGTTGTCGTGCATGGAAGAGAGGCATCTCACGTGTGGCCGTGCATGGGTGAGCACATTCCCATGCGTGGTCCTGCATTGGTGAGGAACTTCCCATGCGTGGCCTTGCATGGATAAAAAACAAAATATGTGTAGCCGTGGGGAGGAAACACACTAGAATCACGCGGCCACTTAATGGAATTGCAAGGGACTTTATGTAGTTGTGCATGGATTTCCTAAAGAACTTGCATGGCCACTCAAAGACAGGAAGAAATATGTGGCCGTGCACTGCTAGAGGGAGAATCACACGTGGGCGTGAATCAAGCATCGGCCACCAAAATGTTGAAAGCTTGTGTTATGTCGATTTACTGCTTAAATTCAAGATTCTTCCCTCACCTTTCTTAACTGTATTCATTATACCTTAAAACCCTTCCCACTCATCTAAATCCCTAAGATTTAGTCTATATCTTCAATAAAAAGAATCCACATAGGAAGGAAGTGAAGATTCTCAACAATCATATGAATAGTAAAGTAAACATAATTCCCGTACCTGACATTTGAGCTTCACCTCCTTCAAGGTTCACCGATCTAGCTCTTTGTTTTCCTTATACATAGAGTCAATAAGAAATAAATTATCATCTCTCTACAACCCTAATATCAAAATAAATCAAGAAGAGAAAAGATCTATGAGAGGGAAAACATTACCTTCATAGAACACCCAAAACCCTAGATCCCTTTCTTCATCTGATAACCACTGAGGAAGAGAGAGAGACATCTCCAACAATCCCAAAATGTCGATCCCATTTCTCAAAAACCCTCAAGAGTCCCTTCTCCAATAAGCTAATGTAAAGGAGTTAGTGGGGTAAATATCTCCTTAGGGAAATTACCACTACACCCTTACATACAATTAAACCCCCCCCATCATTCCAATTTCTTCCAAATTAATCCCAAGACTTTCTAATTCACTTTAATTGTATCCTTTTCTTCAATTTAATTTAACTTAATTCATATACTTACATGTTGAAATTACCAAATTACCCTTCTTGGGACTTAACCTTGATAATTGCAAATTAATCCCATTTTGCCTTAATTAACGATAGTCCTCATTAAGTGATAATAATCTGATTAGGGTCATGATTGGGTAGTGAATCCATACGTGCCACCATACTTTGATTCGTAGCTTCAATTCCATCTAAACGGGATAGAACCTGCTACAATCTAGTAATATTAGCTTGCCCAGCACCATCACTATCACTTGCATTGCTAGCAACATCTTTATCTTCATCGCCATTCGAATCAACAGATATTGCAGTAGTGGAAGATTCAGGAGCTTTACCTTTGCCCTTAGCACGATGAGGAACAGCATCCTACGTAAAATGTGAGATAAACTGCGGAGGCCAAACGCCTCTATCTAATACATGAGAATTGCACAAAAAATGGACATCCATTAAAGCAACAAGCTCATTTTTATCCACAACAAAATTATCCAAATCACCTAAACACCCTAGAATAATTTCGGTAACCATATGACACATGCCGACCGTTTTCATCCTAGCAATTGATGCATGATATAAACCATCAAAGATAAAATCTATAGAACAATGTGTTTTGCGTGATAGCATCAAATCAAGCACAAATAAATCTTTAGTTTGAACTTTGGTGCTTTCGACTCGTCCAAATAATGCATGACAAATATATTTATAAAATAAGAATATAACATTATCCTTGATAAGTCTATTGGATGCATTTTTATTGTTGAACTCAGCTAAGTTGGTTAGTGTAGTCCAAACAAGCTGGTGATCAAACACGTTAGCATTAAAATGTTTTCCATTCAAAGGAAAACCAAACCAGGCATGTATTTCATCAAACCCAAAAATAAATTCAGCACCTTGATGTCTAAATTTTAAATGAGTCTTTTTACTATCCACATAAGCCAAGGTAACAAAAAATTCAACCGCCCAATCCTTCCTAACAAACAAAGTCATGCTAGCAAATTTTCCCCACGTCATATATTTGATATATTTATCAAATTGTGCAGTAAGCCCTAGATCCTTAAGCAAAGTAGTATCTAAGTGAAGCATACCCACATTTGTTTTTGTGTTGAAAAACTGAAAATTTTTTACCTTCTTCTTCTATGAAAATAGGAAAAGGACACTCAAACCTGTCTTGAAAGTAATCCACAACCAATGGTGGCAAACTTGGCCCTTTTACGGGTTGCTTATCCTTGCGTCCCATCGATTTTGTGTGAACCATGATGATCTTCTTTTCAGAAAGGAACTGAAATAATAAAATAAAACAAAGAAGGAAGAAAAACAACAGCCAAACCAAAGAAAACTCTCCCACAAAACCAAACAAAAACCCAAAGAAGAGAAGAAAAAGAAAAACTTGAGAGGAAAAACTCTAAGTGTTTTGAAGAGAAGCTGAAATGGGAAGATGAAAGGGTGAAGTTAGGGTTTTAGGTATTTATAGGGGAGAGGAAAGGGTTGGCGAAATACCTAGGTTTTCAAATTCTGTGTCCTATCGTGACCTCGCGACAGTACACGGTGATCCAAACCTACCTAGCTTGCAAGGCTGGCATGCTCGCAACAGTCAATAAATTATGATTCTCGCCATGCCCCAGTCGTGAGGGTGATTATGTTGTGCTCGCGACAGTGCCCTTGCAATCCAACCCTAACATCCATGTCGCGCTCGCGACACAAAAAGAAACTTCATGTGTATTTATATTATTATTTTTTATTATTATTTTATGTATATATTTTATATATAAATATAAGACATAGAAAAATAACCTGTAAAATAAAATAAAAATTAACTGTGTAAGTATCTCAAATAAATATAAAAATAAAACAACAAAAATAAAATAAAAAATGGAAATAGAAATTAAACATGCAAATAACCACTAATCCAACTTTAAATAGAAAAATAAACAATCGGAAATCTATACTAGACTTCCTTCAGATGCTTACGAGGATTATCCTCCATATTACTTGGTAAATTTCCATGTAACCATAAAGGTAAAGCCTTGGCAATTTGTCCTAATTGCACCTCTAAGTTATGGATAGATGAGGTTTGATTTTTCGTGATTTGATCAAATTTTGTCTCAAGCCTCTTTTTATTATCTTCTTGTGAAGTGAACTTTAAATTAAGCTCCTCTATAAACCTATCCACCTTCACCTCTAAGCCTCCAAACCTATTTTGAGGTTGTTGAAATCCTACACCCCTATTTTGATTGTAATTATTTCCCTATGAAAAATTCGTGTGACTCCTCCAACCAGGATTATAGGTGTTTGAGTAAGGGTTTCCTCGTCCTTTCCCTTGTAAAAAACTAACTTGCTCATTTGTACTACTCATTCCCAAACTACACCCCTCACTTCCATGACCTAGTTGTCCACATATGGTGCATTCATTTTGTGGATTTCCTCTCACTCCTAGGCTATTAAGCCTTTGGGTTAATGTAGCTACTTGGGCTTGTAGCATAATCTATTGAATGTATCCCTCTATTATTAGCATTAGCATTAGCATTAGCATTAGGTTCTCTTAATCTCTTGGTTGGCCACATACAGTTGTTCATGGACATCTCCTCCAACAACTCGAACGCAGCATCCGTTGTCTTCCTCATAAGAGATCCACCAACTGCAGCATCGATTATACCTCTAGTAGTTGGATTTACTCCATTATAGAACGTTTGCATCAATAACTCCCTTGGAAGATTGTGGTGTGGGAAACTTCTCTGTAATTATTTAAACCTCTCCCACACTTCATATAAAGATTCAGCATCATGTTGAACAAAAGTAGTGATATCCTTTATAATCTTGGCAGTTTTGGCTAAGGGAAAATACTTAGATAAAAATGCTTGGGCTAATTGATCCCAAGATAAAAATGCTTGGGCTAATTGATCCCAAGTTGTTATAGACCCCCTAATAAGGGAATTCAACCAAGCCTTTGATTTATCCTTCAATGTAAAAGGAAAAAGCTAAGCTTAATTGCATCCATCGAAACTCCATTTATTTTAAATGTATCACATATTTTTAAAAAGTTTGCCAAATGAGCATTAGGATCCTCATTTACCAATCCATAAAATTTAATTTTATTTTGAATCATTTGCAAAAGTGATGGTTTAATCTCAAGTTGGTTTGCATTTACCGTCAGTCTTACTATTAGTGTAAGCCCTAGCCCCAATGCATTGTAATAAAACACTTTGAATTAATAAAGTAAGGCATTTATTCCTGTGCATATCAATTGATAGAACTATCTAAGAATGTTGTTTCGGTTTAAGTTATCATGTGTGAGGCACATGGTTGTAAGACCTTGAAACAAATGAGACTTCATTCTAAATATCCCTAGTCAGTCATTGTTATGGGAATAACAAATGAATTAAGACTAGTATGCTCTCTCTAATATTATGAGTTCTATCTTACGGATCATTAGGACAAGAGTGTCAATCAGAGATCATAGAAACATGTTAAAGAACATGGTATCTGGATTTGATCCGTTCATGAGAACACTACATGGTACAAGTCATAAGTGTTTCCCATATGCAAGTTTTGTATCGGAGTTCTTAGACCTAAAATCTCTATGAAACTCTTTATGAATTATTGTGTACTTTGACATACACCTAACGTGCTTGTAACAGAGTGACAAGTACGGGTATGATTGGGTATGCATTGATTCATGTTAGAGAGCATGAGAGAAGTAAAGGGATTACCCCTCTCTATAAGAGAGAAAATATCATCGGCCACTTGATCAGTGAACTGAGAAGTGTATGGCCATACCGAGATGAAATAATGAGTAATCATTATTTATCTGAGAGTTCAGTGTCACTGGAATATCAAGAAAGGAATTAATATATATATAAGGATGACTAGTTCCATGCCTTATATTGATTCTGATATTTATGGGTAAGGGACTATGCAAAATTGCATTAGGTCATTAAATGTCATATGCATTTTCATTTAATTTGGAATGCTATAATATCTTGCTAGAGAATATATATAGCCTTTGAATTAATTCATTAATTCATTGCCAACATTAAATGGACCTATATGATCGCACACAAAGCATTGGGCTTAAAATATTTAAATAAAGTATTAGGTATTAATTTGGGCTTTTAATTAAAGTCTAATTAATGTGTGTAATGGGTTTTAAAATTGCTATTGGACCTTGGTCCATAAGAGAGAGAAATTAAGCCCATAAGGTTTAATTTCAATTAATTAAATGTCTTATATTAATTTAATTAATTGAGTATTAATACCTAAAAGAATTATAATCAAATTAAAACACTTAAATGGAAATAGACTTGACCGAAATTCCTAGATAAATACCAAGGAATTTCGGTACATGCTTATTTAATTAAGTGATTTATTTGATTAATATGTCTTATGTTTTTATCTTGGATTAAATTAAAAAGAATTTGAATCGATATATATCTCTTATTTTAAAGAGGTGATAAAGACTAAAATTAATTATCTTTAAGTAGTGGATTTTAGATTTATCACTTAAAAATAAAATGATATATATTGAATGAGAGAGAAAAGAAAAAAAACCCTAGTTTTTCTTTTTGTTTTTGGCATGAATTTCTTCTTTCACTCACAAAATTTCTTTTGGCCGAATTTCTCAAGGAGAAACATACTTCTTCATTCTCTTATGTTCTTGGATGTCAATAGCATCTAAAGGAAGTACAAGATTAGATCTTGTAGCTTAAAACCATTACCATTACACAATACCTTAAAAGAGAGCTAGTAATCTCGATTTTAAGCTGCCGGTTCAATTGTGTGTGTGAGAATAGAGGGAGTGGAGTAAAGGCTGTTCCTTGGCATTGGTGATCAAGGTCTAAGGCAGATAAAGTCATCTTAGTTGCTGGTCATCACCAAATTCAAGATTTAAAAGGCCTTAAAAGTTGTAAGTTTTAAAAAATCCTAAAATTGCATGTTTCAATTCTTGTCATGGAATTGTTTGGCATGTATGATCGTTTTTATCATTTTTTTGATGCACGATTACCATGAACATATCATGTCATATTCCATCACTTACCACCCCTTGTTGAGCACCACTCAATGCCAGCGTGACAAAATCCATCAACCGTGGTGGATTCTCTTCATCAGCCATAGTCAACCTCCTAGTCCAATTTTTCTTCTTATTGGATTTGCAGTTACTCGAAATAAATCTCTTTATCTCTAGATTCAACGGTTCAAGTTCTTCTTGCGAACTCCTTGTTCGAGGCATGAACTGTCAAATCCTGAAAATTCACAACAAAATAAACAAATAAGAACAAATTAAATATCGTAATCCATACATAAGTCATGCTCACAAAAATATCAATACTTTGTCTTACTCATCAAAGTATTACTACATCTTCCACACAAGTTTTTCTCCATAGAAATGCTCAATTTATCGAAAATTTGGTTAAGGCTAAAAATAAGCGCATGAATAAAATGGGATAGGCTCAAAATGGCTAGCTAAAGTCAAAAAGGGTAGTTGTTTAAGCAAGCTAAAAGAGGTTATTTCTAATGCCCTTATCATTTGTCATGCATATTATATACTATATATGATCTCAAAAATTATCTAACATAAGTTCTAGAGTAATGAATACAAGAGAAATTATCTCAACAAAAATTATTAATATCATTAAGGCTCAAAAGCTCACCATGGTTATGATAAAACTCTATATCATGCAAAACTCACTATTTTAAAGAACATGCTTAAAGAAACTTGGCTTAAAAGAAATTTATAACAAAGTACTTTACCTAAACATGCCTATCCATGGAAGCATAATCATATTAAAACAAAAGGATCCTTAATTCTAAGTTAATAAATGTATCCAATAGACTTATAATTAACTATGCAAAGATTACCTACATATGTTACTAAGTGAGTACCTCAAACAGAAACAAAATCACCATAACATAACATAACATACATAAAAATTCAAAACTAATCCTATATACAAACTAACAACTAGCTTCCCCACACTTAAAGGACACAATGTCCTCATTGTGTAAGGAAGACACCACAAAACACACAAAAATAGAAAAATAAACAAAATGATACATGCAAAAACACAAATACAAAAATAAAAATAAAAAGTAGGTGTTAAAGAAAATATTACATAGCCGATCCACTAGGTGTCACTTCCTTTGCATCGCACTCGTGATATATGTTGCATTCGCAATAATGAAGGAAAAATCATTATTTTCTTAGTTTAGTTTTTTTCTGAAATTTATAATGAAATACTAAGTAATATAACCTATAGAACCAAATAAACTATGTTAGTATACTAAATAAACATAAAAATAAAACAATATAAAAAACAAAACCAAACAAACTCCGATACAAACAACACAAAACAAAACTAATCAAATATTGTAATCCAAAATCAAAAATCAAGATTCATAATGACAATAAATTTAATCAAGCATTCCCCAGCAATGACGCCAAAAACTTATTATGCTTTTTTAAAAAAGCTTAGAAACCTTAATTATACAGTGTACCGATTATAATACTTCAGATATCGATCCCACGAGGAATATTGATTAACATTGTACACTATTACTATTTGATTTTAATCTTGTTTACAATGCTCATTAATATGCAAGTTAAAACTATTATTAACACTACACTATACTAAATTAAATATTATTCTACTTTAATGATGATTAGAGAAAACTTATGAGTATGATGAATATAACATTACATAAGTATGGGATTTGATATTTTCTCTTATTTATAATTTAATATTTATCATGTAAGCCAAGTTGGAATAATGTTTTATGTCAGAACTCTTGCATCTAGACTAGATTATGCCTTAAACTTGCATTTATGGTTCTATATCATAGCTCTCTCATTTTGACTAGAATTACATAAACACACATTTAAAGAATAAAAACCAACCTATAACAACATCTCCACATGCGATCTCTTAAACTATGCTTTGATAATGAATTTTCTATTAACTTTCAAAAAGACGTTGCTCTTGCTAACTTTCTTACTTATAACCACTATGATTATTTTCAGAGAAGGAATTGCCATCTAAGGTCGTCTTCCTTAACTTATAATGATACTAATAAAGTTTTAATAGGAAATTCTACATATAAAGATAAATGAAAGAGAAATGATTAAATATGAATAACGACATTCAAGTTCCTAAAATGAATTCATAATAATAAAAAAGAAAAAGTAAAGATTAGAAATAAAAGAAGGGGATCTCTCAACCCTTCTTCCTTTCACATAAGGTATCTTCTTCCTTGCTTCTCTTCTTCTTCAAAACATGAAAACTAAGCAAAAGTACTGAAAATAACTATTGTTCTCAAAATTACAAAGTCAAAATCCAAAGTTCATCATCATCCCAAGAATTATGTTCAACATGATATATATACATCTCTAAAAGAGATGTCCCTTAAAGTGATTCTTCCAAAACGTTGCAAGATTTGATGAAAAAGTGCAACTCTTCATATCTAAATTCCTCATCTGCCTCATGTCGCACTCGTGACATGTGTCGCGCTCGTGATAAGACACGTCCAAAACTTTGCTTGCTATTTTCTCTCTTCTACTAGCATGGCTTACTCCACTAGCTGTCGCAACCTCCATAAGTTGTCGCCATCGCAACAAAGGCCTTGTAGCCCTAATTCTTCACCTTCTTCTCTAATTGTTATCCTTTAAGCCCCAAACCATTTCCTTTCTCCTACAAAACAAGTAAAACATCCACAAGCACACAAAACACATAAAAGCATCAAAATATAGATAAAATCCCAAAATAATAAACACAATACTCAACAAAATTACACATGAAAATACAATATTTATGAGATTTTCAAGCTCATATCAGTAGGTTTATGTTTTATTCTAATGAATCAATGAGATAAAGAAGTCAAGTTAAAATACATCAATAATTGACATTTTAGCAATAAAGAACTCAATAATTTGTTTTTTTTATATCTTAAATTTTAGAGCTTTAATAAGATGATTTCAAATTGATTTTATGAGTGAATGTATGAAGAAACATAGTGTTGGGATTGTTTTTCAAAGAAAACAAATTTTGTTGAGGTTTTGGTGGCATGAAAATTAAGTATGGAAATCTACAGTTGATGATTTTTTGGGACAAACTGATGTACACAATAGAGATCATTTGGTCTCAACCACGTATAACATTCTCTATCGAAGCTACTTGGTGCTAAATAGCAGAGACCATATGGTTTTAGCCATGTACACCCTTTTATACTATTAATGAGTTGGGCACATGGTGTAGGCCATTTTTATAGGCAATGGCCCCTATTTAGCTTTATATGTGATTAATTGATGCAAACATGTAACCAATGAGTATATATATGAATTTTAAAGCAATTTGATAATGGAAATGAGGACATGACATGGTATACAATTACATGAAAAAAATTGGTAATTGTTTCATAGAAATCAATAAATCCAAAGTTAATGTATTCCTATAACATAAACATAAATAGGCACTATAGTTAATTAACTGCAATAGTACATGTGTACAATAATGAATATACTTTCATAATCTCATATAATTATATATAGTTATAGTGCTACAACATCTATCTATATTTGAATAATTACATGTGATTATATATATAGTTATTTGGTAAAGGTTTAAACATGATAAATGAAATGCATATGAAAAGGGTTTAATTCCTATAGTTGGAGTTCGGATGTGGATAGATAGGGATGCTTATAGGGTAATGTTGCAGCTACTCTAGTCTTACCTCGTTTGGGTCAACAGTTTTCCCTTTTTGGGACAATAGTTTTGACCCACTTAGTGTATAGGTTTGATACCTATAGGTATCCACGGTTCCTATTATCTACACCCATATAACTTATGTAGGCAAGTTACAAGAAATGTATCAAAAGCTAAGTTCCATAGTTGTAATAAAAGGATGTATATGTATATGATGAGCTTGGGTTGTATAAAGGCTCATTTTGTAAATTATAATATTATAAACATGTGCTTATGATATGCATTAATATTTGATGAGATTATGTATAGTAATGCATATAAATGATATTTTATACATATTTTAAATGGAGATATAGGATAAGAAAATAAGTTAATGTTATCCTATATAAGATATGTATGGTGATAGAGATAGGTTATTATATAGAGGGTGTTATAATTTTGTATCAAAACTATTATTTAGTTTGTTATGGTTAATAGGAGTCTAATATTATGTTTAGGTAGGGTATTATTTGGTGTTGGCCTAACAGAAATGTCCCTATTTTCTTATAGATAGTAGATAGAGGGATCTATAGAAATAGTTGAAGAAAGTACATAAAGTAATTTGCCTGCTCGATCGAATCCCTCTAACCCAAAATCTTCTACATCTTTTTGAGGTGATATACCTATGGCCATTGACGTATGTTCAACAAGTGCACTAAATCGTCAAGTAATAAAGTGGGGTATAGTTAAGACCTATGAATATTATACCCAATGGATTAAGGATGCAAGCAGTGAAAAATCAATTATATGCTAAAGAATTCCTAATATTTTTTATATATGTATAACTTATCAACTAAATAGTATTCAAAAAGAATAATAATGAAATAAACTTTGTAGTAATATTCTATGGAATAAACAAGTATAAAATTCAATGATATAATAGAGTTTCATAGGTTCACTCATCCTTCCCATATCAAATGTGAACTCAATTAACTTGAAGATACATATGATTGAATTTAGGATAACCCTTTCAACCCAAACGTCCCATTTTGGAGCAAGCTATTCTAATTTAAAGGCATCCTATTCCAGAGCAGGCACTAAAATTACCTTATGCACGGGTTTAAAATCCTAAGTCCAGGTTGCTTTCCCATTTTGGAGCCAAACTACCCAATAATCATTTATTTCACTCCACACTCTAATCTTAAAATCACAAATTTGGCATATTAAGAGCCCATTCTAGAGCCATCTAAATTCACAACAATCATGATAAAAGGATAGAAAGAGATACATTTAAAGTAATTAACTATCCAAACATGAAACCCAATAATGATAAGTGATAACCCATTCATCAAAACTGGAAATCGGCTCAAGATAATGAAAACCAATGAAAGAACACATGAATCAATAGTGAAATAAACCATTCACTTATAATAACATTTATATAATATTCAAGATTCACATTTAGATAGGGGATTCAAAGATCCCTCAAAAAACTATGGATTACTCATTATCCATTACAAAAATAATGAGAGAGAAAGGAAAGAATAAACCTAAAATTTTCATGGAGGAAGAAAACCTAGTTGAAATGCAATATTCTTCAACCATCTTTTCCAAATCTGCAGTGTAAATGAGCTCTAAAATGTGAAAGAATGAAGATCTAGGCTAAGATTAGTGTTATATCTAAGTATTTTTCTATGAATCTACCTATTTTTCAGTATAATCTATGTATATGTGTATATAAAAGAAGTAAAGAATCAGAGAACAAAAATGGAAAACCTAGATCTAAAAAGAAAGAAAAACTCTTGAACTCTGTAGAAAAGAAGTTGTGGTTGAAGGATTTCACTGAGTATTAACGTTTGAAATCCAATCTTTTCCTTCTTAACAATCTACACAAAGAAACTTTACAAGCCTTCACAAAAAGTTATCTTCAGCGATAGGTAATATGAGAACCCTAACATGACCCTAGATAGAAATGCATGATTTTAATTAGGTTATAATTACTTGAGATTAAATTTAAAATGTGAATTACACATAAGGTATGGGATAAGGGATAAATTCTTTATATTATAGTAATTGTATGAAAATAAAATTTAATGTTTTCGTTTAATAATATTTAAAGGTATAATTAAAGCATAAAGTATTAATTTTGGGGTAAATTTGTAAATATGAAATTTTAATGGTCAATTATGAATAAAAGAATAAATTGAGAGGTTGATTTAAGAGAATGAATAAATGGATAGGTCAATTTATAACATGCAAAAAGGTGAGAGGTTTTAGTGAGATGTGCAAAAAATGGAAGGATTTAAGAGGGAATTTTGCCTTGCCTTTATAAATAGTAATTTTTATGTTAAGAGAGAGAAAGAGGGATGGAAACCATTTGGGAAAAAATAACAGAATTTCTCTCATTCCTTCATTCACATCCATTCTTCTTCATCTTCTTCTTTTTTTGGCCGATGCTTGATGAGAAAAATGCTGGAAATTTAAGTAAAATGGGTGAATTGTGACCAATGTATGGGAAAGAGAAAAGAAGGAGGTGGGAAGAAGGACAAGATTGAAGGAGGTAGGAAGAGTAAAGGGAAAGGGAAAGCACAAGATTGAATGCTAGAGGAATTTTGACCAATGTATGGGATTAGGATTCTCCTACTTGTTATGGATGATTATGGTAGAAACATAATGTAAATGATTTGAATTTTGAACAATTAGAAAAAGAACAAGATTTAAGAAGTGTTGCTTGAAGAGAGATTATGAAACATAGTGAATTAGTGACTATAATTCCAGTATAAGTTGAATTAAAAAGCTCAAATTAAGAACATTCTAGTTTCTAAGGTTACACAGGATATATACCTACAAATTTGAAGAGTCCTAGCCCAAATTCTGCCTTTAAGTCATCCATGAAATTTATTGAATTTTTGTTGAGCTGTTAATTTCTGTTCTAGAACATGTTGTAGTAAAAATGAGTTATTTTTTTTGTATAATGGATAGAATGCTATGAGGTTGAATTATATGAAAAATATAGTTATAAATGAACATTTTATATGAAGGAAGCATTGTCTAGTTCAGTTTGTTAAAGGAAAATTAGTCTGATTCATTCTTTATTTTATTCAATGAATTTTCTAAGTGGTAACAAACACTGTTTTTGATTTTATAAACAACCTATGATGTTTCTTGAATTTATCAAATTATAGATGTGATATTGGGATGAATTTTGATGTTTTAGAAAGTGGACATGTAGGGGAATAAATTTGTCGAAGGTAACTTGGCTTAAAAATAACATTTTCCAAAAAAATGGCACCTAAGTTAGGTCTAGAATGCTACCCCTATGCAGAGTTGTTTAGGCCAACTTTTAATTTATCTTCTACTAAGGTTTAAATTTAGTTATGTTAAATATATGTTTATATGAAAACACATTGAACTGGATATAGCATGTGATACGATTACTGATAAAAGTCCATATATATATACATATTCATATATGTACATAAGTAAAGATTATTGATATGATTTTTTTGTATGCAGAAGGAGAATCCAACAAGAAGAAAGAGAAGAAAGTTGAGAAAAGTTAAAGGGTGTTTTTGGTTACATTAAAGAGGTATGGGAAATTTTAATTTTCTTACATGTGCTTGCCTATATAAAATGACTAGAAATGTTATATTAGATATTTTAATGAGGTGAAAATATTGTTGTGATGCTTAAATGTCCATGGGAGACATAATATAGTAAGTATTCTTGAGATAGGAGAATTTTGTCACAGGGTTAATTGATCCAGCAGGATTATTTTAAGTATAATTTGAGTTATAGAGTTCTAAATTGGGTGATTCCAATTGAAGCATAAACTAGACACATAGACTTAATTTCTTATGAAGAACTCAAAATCTAATTCTTCCTCAAGACTATTAAAAACTAGCTTAAAATAAAGGAATGGTTGCTACCCTATCATTGGAAGTAGTCTATACTATTTTATGAATATATCAAGATTTAGAATCTCAAATGGCTTGATTTTTAATAAATTAGAAACTAAAGACATTGGGGAACAATTGTTAAAAAGACCATTTTGCCTAGAAATCACGTCTACTATGTCAAAAACCATTTAAAAGTTGAAGCAGAAAGGTTGTCTGCTGAAGAACTAGGGCTTAGAATCGATCTAGTTGAGCCAATTAATTGACTCAGCTGAACCAAAACATTCTGAATTGGATAGAAGGGAGTGACCCAACTGATACAACATTGTCCTAGCTGGGTCACTCCCCTATTTTAATTTATACTTAAATTTTAGATCCTAAAACATTATCGAAACTTACCCGAACTTCCTCGAATACTTTTAGAGTACTTTAAACATGTAAATAGGGATATAATGTGTCATAAAGTAAATGTAACACATGATTGAATATTGGGATATAAATACAAAATAAACCTAAACAGGAGAAACCAAATGCACATGAGTTAGTTTATGCCACTACTAGATCTATATATCTATGAGGCCCCTAACATGACCCTAGTTGGAAATGTGTGCTTTTAATAGGGTTATATTAATTAAGAATTAAATTAAGAATGTGAATTTCATATATAATTATGGGACAAGTGATAATTGCATATTATTATATTAATTTCATGAAAAATTATTCGATATATTAATACCCAAGGGCGTAATTGAAGCATGGAATGCTAATTGAGGGGTTAATTTGTTATTAGGGAATTTTAAGGCTCAAATATGAATAAAGAAAAGAATGGTATGGTTAATTTAACAGAAGAAATAAATGGAGAGGTCAAAGTTTAACATGCAAAAAGTGAGAGGCTTAAGTGAGACAAGTAAAAAGTGGAAGGATTTAAAAGGAAATTTTCCCTTGCCTTTATAAATAGTCAATCATAAGAAGAAGAAGAGTGTGTGGGGTAGAATTTCCTTGAAAGAAATTTGAGTTTTTTTTCTTCTTTACCTCATAGGCATTGTTAAATCTCTCTTTAAGAAATCCTTGAAGAAAAATCCCTGCATGTGGAATTAATAAAGGGCAACTAGTGTAAACATTAAGGTAAGCATATTAATTTGATAGTTCATCATATTCTTCTTCATCTTCTTCTTATTTTTGTTGGGGATTGAGTAAGTACAATGCTGGAAACTCTTGTTAAATGGATGAGTTATTGTGAAAGGAAAAGAAGAAAGTGAAAAGGAGAAAGGGAAAGGAAAAGCTCAAGATTGAGGCTAGGGGAAATTTTCGACAAAGGTATGGGATTAGGATTCTCCTAATTGCTTGTGGATTATTTTGGTATAAACATGACATAAATGATTTGAATTTGTAACAATTAAAAAGAGAACAAGATTTAGGAAGTGTTGCTTGAAAAGATGTTATGAAACATAGTGAACTAGTGATTTTAATTCTAGTATAAGTTGAATTAGAAAACTCAAATTAAGATAAATCTAATTTATAATGTTACACAAGATATATACCTACAAATTTGTAGAAGAGATCTAGCCCTAATTCTGCCTTTAAATCATCCATAAAAATTATTGAATTTTGGTTGAGCTGTTAATTTTGGTTCTGGAACAGGTTGTAATAAAAATGATGAATTTTTGTGTATAATGGTCAGAATGCTATGAGGTTAAGTTATATTCACAATAGACTTATAAATTAACATTTTATATGAAGGAAGTATTGTCTAATTCTGTCTGTATATATGTCAAATGTTAGCTTGATATTCATAAGAACTGGTTGCACTGTTAAGAAATAGATTGTGGTATTTTGGGCATAAATCATGGTAGAGGAGTAAAATTTTTATGCTGCAAAATTCTGGGTTAACTAGATACCTAGGAGTAGAACTTAGTTGAAGGAAAGTTAGGCTGATTCATTCCCCATTTTATTCTATGAATTTTACAAGTGGTAACAATAACTATTTTTTATTTTATGAACATCCTATGGTGTTTCATGAATATCTCAAATTATAGATGTGATATTGAGATAAATATTTATGTTTAAGAAACTATACATATAGGGGAATAAATTTGTAAAAGGTCACTTGGCCTAAAAATAACTTTTTCTAAATTAAAAATGGCACCTAAGTTGGATCCATAATGCTGCCCTGTGCAGAGTTTTATACGCAGAATCTTAATAAATCTTTCATTATGGTTTAAATATAGTTATGCTAAATATGTGTCTATATGAAAACTTATTAAATTGGATATAACATGTGATTTGATTATTGATAAAGGTCCATATATATATATACATATTCATATATGTGCTTAAGTAAAGATTATTGATAATGATATCAAATATGCATGTGTGATTGAACTTATATACTTGCTTGTTATATGCAAAATTATTTACATGTATATACTCCTATGAAGAGTAAATGTGTATTTCAACATGCACTTATACTATGAAATAAGAAATACATTAGTATGACTATGTTCACATGTAGTGCCTTAATGATAACATGTTAAACTACATATTATGATGATATATGCTCAATTGTCAATATTTGTATTGTTATATGCCTATATGAATTCATGTATTATGAATCTTTTTACATGATCACATACATATGATGTGTTATAATGTAAAGTTCTTATAATGAGGCATGTTTTATGATGAGCATTTGAACAGCTATGATACATTACTTGATTGACATAGCATGATTATACTAATATGCGATATCCAATTTAGTATGATAAAATAGTATTAATTAAGGTAGATTTTTGACACATATATGATCATATTAAAATATATAGCTAATTATTTGGGATTTACTAGACTATAATAGTGAACAAAGAGGGTAAACTATAAGTAAAGAAGAGGTATAATGGCATAAAACCAAGCTGTATGTGTCAGTACCATACTATGTGGGTTATTATAAAATAGAATAGTAGTAACAATGTACATATTGTGTAAGGAACATCTAATTTATAGACATGATATACTAGATTAGTAAATTATCATGCCAGACAAATAAATATATTTATAGTAGGATCATTATAAAGGACATGTTTGAATGATCATTTTGGGATGAAATGACCTCAGTAATTGAATTATATTGATCAAATATATATATATACCTAAGCATTATCTTTATATGAATATGTATGTATATGTTTAACTATAGGGATCTATAGGTCATAGATCAGTACTATCGAATGGATGCCTATAGGTTGAGTTATTATGAACTGTAGAGAATGACCATGGGTCCTTATAGGTTCTTTAGTTTATATGTGACATTTGCAAGAATACTTATTCACAATTGAGACATATAGGTTATGGATTGTATACTTACATGCATGTTCCTCCATGATGAAATCCATAGCTATAGTGTGAAGCATTTACATGTTTCTGCATATGTTTATATGTATTTACGTAATTATATATATGAGTATGATAAAGACTATACTTATATATGAGTCGATATTAAAACATTGTGGAATGGTATGAGCAAGTAATATTCTTAATTTGGGGGTGAATTTATACCTTATAATATGTATGATTATATGTACTTAATATGTATATACCTATCGGGTAGGAATGCAAGATGAGATAAGTAAGTACAAGGTGTATGGAAGATATTCATGACAAATCATAAAGGTACATTTTGCTATGATGATAATATGTTTAAGTGATGGTACATGCACGTGTAATTTATATGAATTGCACTTTCATAAATACGGTATTATAAATGCTTGAGCAAGCATGATTATTTATAAGTACATCCAACATATGCCTTTAAGATTATATTGTATGTTTAGAATGATATATATAAAGTGGATAAACATGCTAATGAGTATCATGTTATGTATTGGTGATGAACACATGCCCTTAGGTTGGTTACATGTACAATATGCTTATACTAAGCATACGATCAAGGTTAAAGTATGTTCCTCTTTTAAAGAGATCTATTTCCTATTAAAGGCCACACACTTTTGCAGAGTTTTGTGAAATTATACAGGTACCATGATATGTGTTCACAAACAGACTTGGATACATTCATATGTGTATATATTTGACTAAGATCTTATATTTTTGCAATATTATGAATTGAAAATTATGTTGTAAAATAATAACTCGTTAATTTAAAGTATAGTTAATGATGGGGATTTATTTGAACCCTTAGTCTCACTAGACTGCGTATAGGATGAGTAGGGTATCGTTCCGAAGGGAACGGGGTAAATTTTGTATTGAAATCACAAAGACTAGATGGATAGGTAACGAATAAAATAAAGATCATGCATTTAACTAAATATCTAAACTACTTTGGATATATTAAATTAATTTGGATTAAAGATGACTTAAATGATGGTATGAACATACATTAAAAATATGAAATAGTAATTCATTTAAGAACAAGTTCTAGATAATTATATAAATAAAGTGACTGGAGAATTTAGCCAAGATTCTTTAAAGAAACTCTCGTTATCAGTAAAGATGTTTTTATTTAGAGTCTATAAGCACTCTCATGTCATTATAGAGATAAATAAAAATTATGAAGCTCTATGCCAATTCTTTAACCCCTCAAAGTGAATTTCTTAAGCCAAATTAAAGGAATTCAATGCTTCAAGTACATTCATTTGTTTTTCCATCAAAGAATTCCAACTCTCGTTGCGAATAAATTGACTAACATGCCAAATATTGTGGCCAATCATACATAGCAAATCAAAGCACACAAATGGATGTAAATCATAATTCATGCATAATAAGAATAAACATGTCTTAAATAAATACTAGTACATATTTATAATGTACAAAGGAAATTAGCCAAAGTATATAATTGAATTAAACACAAACAAGAGAAAGAAAACTATCTCTTGTTCCTTTGGCTATGTCCCTTTGTAATCATCTAATAAAAGCTAAGTAAAAATGTTTATCCAAAATAATAACTATATTTCTAAAGACAAAGCATTGATTGATCTCCTCCTTCTTTCAGCATCTTGGATCCCTATTTATAGAGATTAAGTCTACAGATATGTCCCTTCAGAATAGTTGTCAATCATGGAAAGTTGTCCTGAAAAGTCCTGATGGTTGGCTGAAGGATCGATTGCAAAAAGGTGGCATCATTTGAGAACAGGTGCTTTGTCTGACTCGTGAATGCCATCACGAGTCGTGAATTCCATCAAGCCTTCTTTACTCGTGATCTTCCCTCTGTCTCGTGACATTCCTGCTAACTAGTGAACTTGTGTGTGAGTCGTGAAGTTTTGTGTGACTCATGAACCTGTGTGTGACTCGTGAGCTTTTGTGTGACTCGTGAAGTGTGTGAGTCATGAGCCTGTGTGTGACTCATGAGCTTGGTTGTGAGTCACGCACTGCATCACGACTTGTTTAATCTTTCTTTCTTTTACACCTAAATTACCCTACAATGCAAATAAACACATAAAATAGACAAAAATACATAAAATATAAATAATTTAACATACTTAGCTAGCTAAATGAAAGATAATATACATTAAATAATATATCATTTTATATGGTATCAGTTAAGCACAGTTTAAGCCTGCAATTATAGTTCAATTATGGATAGATAGGCGCCTATAGGGATATTGCAGCTGCCACCATTGACCTGATTAGGTCTAAAGTACACTTAATCCTATTGGATCATGAACAGCCCTATTAGGGTTGTTAACTGACCCCATTTGGGTCCATTTGATTGGTCCACCATATAGTCGACCCTGTTTGGGTCTATAATTTTGATATCTTCGGATATCCACCGTTTTGATACCCTTGGATATCCAATGTTCCCGTTATCCACTCTCAAAACTTAAGCAGACTAAAAATATGAATACAGTGCAAGTATTAATGTAATAGTGAACTACAGTTATTCATTGAATTCATGGTTGCCTTTAATTGCTTAAAACCTTTCACAAGCTTAAATGCTCATAATACAAAAAGCAATTATATGATGTATAAATACGGAGTTAACGGTTGAGCTTTATTAATACATTGATCAAATGTTATTATTGGATTACATGATTGTTTCTTACTACAGATAATTATATATCAAGTACATACACTCAGAGTATATCAATCAATTGCATGACTTATGTATGTTGAGATATTTATTTATCTTTGTTGTGTTATTGTTAATATACCTTGAGTAGTTGCAAGAATTAAAAGCTTATTATCATTGATATCTTATGATACACATGAAGTGATAATACAGGCTTAAATTGACAAAGTAAGGAAAGTATTATTATAATTTAAAAGACTCAGGAAATATAATTCTTTGTAAATTGCTCTTCTTCATATTATGTTTACATGAAAATCCAAGTTTTTATATATATAGAAATGTATAGAAAATGGCATGACATCGCTATTATGTATAGGTGTTATTTTATTAATTTGTTATGAGTCATACTCAACTTATGAACTTAATTTTGATTGGACGTATAACATAGTTGTTATATGCTACTAATACCTAGAATATCTATACATATGAGTTATAAAACATGAAAGATATATAAGCTACTTTTGTAACCAAAATTTATTTATAGGCATAAAGAAGATAAACTTGCAATGTTTTTTCTTAATTGCTACACCTGTAAATCACGGTTTGGCCTTAAGCATAGTATTTTTGCATGGCTTATGGAGACGAGATGGGTTTTACTTGTATTTTAGAATTTTTGTAGCATGGTATCTAATGTTACTTATGGTGAACTCATAACTATATTGATTTACTCTTAGTGCTAGTGCATAATTTGATGATTTCCATAGAAGAATTGTGCATAGTTTTAAATTATTCCCCACTAAGCTTTTTAGCTTAGCATGGGTTTTATCCATGTAGGCTTCAAATTCAAGACTTTTGTTCAAGTTTGATATCAGCAGTGGGTTAGCCAACACAAGATATGAAGATAGAGAGTGAGATCAAGTATAGTTAAAGGTTAAAAAAAATTATACCATAACATGAATGTAAAGTGATTGAACAAATGGTGTTCATTATGCTGGATATGTATGTTACTTCACATATCTATTTATGGATACTATTTGAGTTGATATCTTATCTAGTGACTTAGGTTCAGTTGTGAAATTGTTTATCAGATTAGGGTGTTACAATATGGTATTAAAGCATAGATTTAGTCATTTATGGACAATAAGAGTATAAAAAGTAAATGTCTAGATAGTTAAAGTGTGTTGGCCACTGTAGATATCTCCGTTGTATAGATTCAAAAATCGGTCAGCTTTAGAGTTTGACTTTTATTTTTCCTAATATAGCTACTACAACAAGCAAGTTATTGAATGATATATTCAGGTTGATTAAGATGCTCTATATACCTATCAGTGGTTCCTTAACAGGCATGGGTTATCCACCAAATACTTCATATGGGATGGGGCAAGAGATATACAATACATGAGAATACATATTTGTACTCTATTGCATACATGGAATCATACATTCATCATATAGCATCGCATGTCATCTGACAAAATATGAATAGCATTACATCATATGCATAGCCCTAGTTGAAAAGGACAACTGACAGAAAATATAATGGGCATAAGTATAAGTTGATAGTAAGGAAAGAACTATAGTAATATGGAGATAAGTTGGATCGAATAAGAGAAATTAAATGTGAAGGTTTTGGTTGGAGTTGGTTATAGCTGCAACAGAGTTATAGAATGTGTATGGTAACGATAGTACAGATTACAGGTTTGAATTTCGAGAACGAAAATCCTTAAGGGGGAGAGATTTGTGAGGCCCCTAACATGACCCTAGTTGGAAATGTGTGCTTTTAATAGGGTTATATTAATTAAGAATTAAATTAAGAATGTGAATTTCATATATAATTATGGGACAAGTAATAATTGCATTTTATTATATTAATTTCATAAAAAATTATTGGATATATTAATATCCAAGGGCGTAATTGAAGAATGAAATGCTAATTTAGGGGTTAATTTGTTATTAGGGCATTTTAAGGGTCAAATAAGAATAAAGAAAAGAATGGTGTGGTTAATTTAAGAGAAGAAATAAATGGAGAGGTCAAAGTTTAACATGTAAAAAGGTGAGACGCTTAGGTGAGACATGCAAAAAGTGGAAGGATTTAAAAGGAAATTTTCCCTTGCCTTTATAAATAGTCAATCATAAGAAGAGAGAGAGTGTGTGGGGTGGGATTTCCTTGAAAGAAATATGAGTTTTCTTCTTTACCTCAAAGACATTGTTAAATCTCTCTCTAAGAAATCCTTAAAGAAAAATCCTTGCATGTGGAATTAATAAAGGGCAACTAGTGTAAACATTAAGGTAAGCATATTAATTTGATAGTTTATCTTCTTCTTCATCTTCTTCTTTTTTTGTGGGGATTGAATAAGTACAATGCTAGAAATTCTTATTAAATGGATGAGTTGTTGTGAAAGGAGAAGAAGAAAGTGGAAAGGAGAAAGGGAAAGGAAAAGCTCAAGATTGAGGCTAGAGGAAATTTTTAGCAAATGTATGAGATTAGGATTCTCCTAATTTCTTATGGATGATTTTGGTATAAAACTGATGTAAATGATTTGAATTTTTAACAATTAAAAAGAGAACAAGATTTAGGAAGTATTGCTTGAAGAGATGTTATGAAACATAGTGAACTAGTGACTATATTTCTAGTATAAGTTGAATTAGTAAACTCAAATTGAGATAATTCTAATTTCTAAGGTTACACAAGATATATACCTACAAATTTGTAGAAGATATCTATCCCTAATTATGCCTTTAAATCATCCATAAAAATTATTGAATTTTGGTTGAGCTGTTAATTTCGGTTCTGGAATAGGTTGTAGTAAAAATGATGTATTTTTCTGTATAATGGTCAGAATACTATTAGATTGAGTTCTATACAAAATAGACTTATAAATGAACATTTTATATGAAGAAAGCATTGTCTAATTCTATCTGTATGAATGTCAAATATTAGCTTGAAATTCATAAGAACTGGTTGAACTGTGAAGGAATAAATTATGATATTTCGGGCATAAATCTTGGTAGAGGAATCAAAATTCTATGCTGTAAAATTATGGGTAAACTAGATACCTAGGGGAAAACCTTTTTTGAAGTAAATTTAGGTTTATTCATTCCCCATTTTATTCTATTAATTTTACAAGTGGTAATAATAATTGTTTTTGATTTTTTTTAATATCCTATGGTGTTTCATGAATATCTTAAATTATAGATGTGATATTGAGAATAATTTTGATGTTTTAGAAACTGGACATGTAAGGGAATAAATTTTTAGAAGGTCACTTGGCCTAAAAATAACTTTTTCTAAATTAAAAATGGCACCTAAGTTGGATCCAGAATGCTGCCCTGTGCAGAGTTTTGTACGCAGAATCTTAATGTATCTTTTATTATGGTTTAAATATAGTTATCCTAAATATGTGTCTATATGAAAACTTATTAAATTGGATATAAAAATTTGATATGATTATTGATAAAGGTCCATATATATATACGTATTCACATATGTGCTTAAGCAAAGATTATTGATTATGATATCTAATATGCAAATGTGATTGAACTTATATACTTGCTTGTTATATGCAAAATTATTTACATGTATCTACTCCTATGAAGAGTAAATGTGTATTTCAACATGCACTTATACTATGAAATAAGAAATACATTATTATGACCATGTTCACATGTAGTGCCTTAATGATGTTAAATCATATATTATGATGATATATGCTCAATTGTCAATATTTGTATTGTTATATGCCTATATGAATTTTATATATATATATATATATATATATATACTAGTGATTATGATTCTTTTTACATGATCACATACATATGATGTGTTATAATATAAAGTTCTTATAATAAGGCATGTTTTATGATGAGCATTTGAATAGCTATGATACATTACTTGATTGACATAACATGATTATGCTAATATGTGATATCCAATGTTAGTATGTTAAAATAGTATTAATTAAGGTAGATGTTTGCCACATATATAATCATATTAAAATATATAGCTGATTATTTGGGATCTTTTAGACTATAATAGTGAACAAAGAGGGTAAACTATAAGTAAAAGGGAGGTATAGTGGCATAAAATGAAGCTATATGTGTCAGTGCCATACTATATGGGTTATTATAAAACAAAATAGTTGTAACAATGTACATATTGTGTAGGGAACATCAGATTTATAGACATGATATACTAGATCAGTAAATCATCATGCCAGACAAAAAAATATATTTATAGTAGGATCATTATATAAGGACATGATTGAATGATCATTTTGGGATGAAATGACCTCAACAATTGCATTATCTTGATCAAATATATATATATACCTAAGCATTATCTTTATATGAATATGTATGGATATGTTTAACTATAGGGATCTCTAGGTCATAGATTAGTACTATTGAATGGATGCCATATGAGACCCCTAACATGACCCTAGTTTGTACTGCAGGGTTTTATTAGAGTTATAATTAATTGAGATTAAATTTAGATTGTGAATTTCACTTAAGGTGTGGGACAAGTGATAAATTAATTATATTATAGTAATTGCATTAAAGTAAAATTGATAAATCTAGTTTAATAATATTTAAAGGTATAATTAAAGCATGAAGAATTAATTGTGGGATAAATTTGTAATTATGGCATCTTAAGGGTTAATTGTGATTAAAGGTATAAATTAAGAGGTTGATTTAAGAGAAGAAATATGTGGGAAGGTCATTTTATAACATGCAAAAAGGGGAGAGGCCTTAGTGAAACATGCAAAAAAGAGAAAGGGTTGAAGAGGGAATTTTCCATAGCCTTTATAAGTAGTCATCATTAGGCTAAGAGAGAGAATGAGGGAGTTTTCAGGAGAGTTGATTATGTTGCCTTTTCATGAGTTTAATGTAATTCTGGGAATGGATTGGTTATCTAAGCATCATGCAGTGGTAAATTGTGAAATGAAAATAGTAACTCCCAGGGATGATGAAGGAATAGAAGTGGTAGTTGAAGGCAAAATTTCTAAACTAATGACTAATGTTATATCTGCAATCCAAACTAGACGTTGTCTTATAAAAGGATGCGAAGCATTTTAGCTTTAGTCATTGACTCAAAAAGAGATATAGTAAAGCTTTAGAATATACCTGTTGTGAATGAGTTTTCAGAAGTATTTCCTAAGGATTTGCCTAGTCTTCCTCCAGAAAGAGATGTTGAGTTGTCTATTGATCTGTTACGTGGTATAGCCTCAATCTCCAAGGCACCATACAGAATGTCTCCAACTGAATTAAAAGAGCTAAAGGTTCAATTACAGGAATTGTTAGACAAAGGCTTCATCAGACCTAGTATGTCACCTTAGGGTGTTCCGGTTCTATTTGTTAAAAAGAAGGACAGATCGACGAGAATGTGTATCGATTATAGATAGTTGAAAAAAGTGACAGTGAAGAACAAATATCCTTTACCTCGTATTGAGGATTTGTTTGATCAATTGAGTGCTGCTAGTGTGTTTTCAAAGATAGACTTGCGATCAGGTTATTATCAGCTCAGAGTTAAGGATGGGGATGTTCCTAAAACTACTTTTAGAACCCATTATGGGCATTATGAATTCTTAGTTATGCAATTTGGGTTGATAAATGCACCTACTGCATTCATGGATCTTATGAATAGGGTTTTTAGACCCTATTTGGATCGTTTTGTTGTAGTGTTTATCAATGACATATTGGTTTACTCTATAAATGAAGCTAAGCATGCTGAACATCTTAGAATTGTATTGCAAACCTTGAAAGAAAATCAGTTATTTGCCAAGTTGAGTAAATGTGACTTTTGACTTAAGGAAGTTTATTTTTTAGGTCATGTTGTATCTGCTGAAGGTGTTAGGGTTGATCCAAATAAAATTAAAGCTATTGTTAATTGGAAACCACCCAAGAATGTGCATGAAGTTAGAATTTTTCTAGGGTTGGTAGGTTACTATCGTCGTTTTGTGAAAGGTTTTTTTGTCATTGCTTCACCACTCACTAAGTTATTAAGGAAGAATATTAAGTTTGAGTGGTTTGATCATTGTCAAGCAAGCTTTGATCAGTTGAAGAAAATGTTGACTGAAGCTCCAGTGTTAACTCAACCAGTGTCAGGGAAAGAGTATGAAATATACAGTGATGCCACCAAGATTGGGTTGGGATGTGTATTAATGCAAGATGGTAAGGTAGTAGCTTATACATCTAAATAATTGAAAAATGCATAATTTATACTGATCATAAAAGCCTTAAAACTTGCTTACTCAAAAAAGAGCTTAATTTGAGGCAGAGAAGGTGGTTAGAGTTATTCAAAGATTATGATTGCATAGTTAATGACCATCCAGGAAAGGCGAATGTGGTTGCTGATGCCTTGAGTCATAAGACAATGGCAGCATTGATGTTAAAGCAGTATAGATGGAAATTTGCATCGAATGGTGCACTACTAGCACAACTTAAAGCTAGACCTATGGTTAGACAAATAGTGTTAGATGCTTGGAAGGAGAATGAAAAGTTGCAATAGAATGTGAAAGCAGTATATGAAGGAGGTCAATCAAATTTTTTAGTGAAAGAGAATGGAAGTATAAGCTACCATAACAAGTTGTGTGTTCCTAATGACAAAGAAGTGAAAAGAATATTATTACATAAAGCGCATAATACTGCATTTATTATACATCTAGGCGGGAACAAGATGTATCAAGAGTTGAAACAGTTTTACTGGTGGCCTGGCATGAAAAAGGATATTGTTGAATATGTTTCTAAATGTTTAACATGTCAGCAAGTGAAAACAAAACATCAGTTTCCTTCTAGTCTTTTGAATCCCATTCCGGTTCCATAGTGGAAGTGGGAAGACATTACTATGGATTTTGTTATCGATTTGCCTCTTACTCAAAGAAAATATGATGTGATTTAGGTAATAGTGGATAAGTTAACAAAAGTAGCTCACTTTATACCGGTTCAAATAGATTTTTCTATGGATAATCTTGCAGAATTATATATGAATGAGATTGTGCAGTTACATGGTATACCGATATCCATATTTTCTTTTCGAGATCCAAGGTTTACATTAAGATTTTGGCAAAGTCTGTAGCAAGCTTTGGGAACACAGCTCAAGTATAATACAGCTTTTCATCCTCAAATGGATGGACAATCCGAAAAGGTTATTCGGGTTCTAAAAGATATGATGAGGGGATGTGCTTTGGAGTTTTTTGGAAGTTGGGACAAATATGTGGCTTTAATAGAATTTGCCTATAATAACAATTATCAGAAGAGTATTCAAATGGCACCATATGAGGCTTTATATGGCAAGAAATGTAGAACTTCGGTTTGTTGGACTGAGTTGACTGAATCCAGAATAATTGATCCTGACCTTGTTAGGGATACAGAGGAAAAAGTTCAAGTTATCAAGCAGAGACTGACAGAAGCTAATGACAGATTGATATGCTTTTTCTAAAAGCTTACATACCGCAAGTATACGGTGTACCATTTAAAGTACTTCAGATATCGATCCCATGAGGAAATGTTGATTGAAATTACCCACTATTACTACTTAATTTTAATCTTGTTTTCGATGTTCATAAGTGGAAATTAATTCTAACTACTTTAATGCATAAATTAATTAAATCCTAGTTAAATATAATCAAAGAAGGCAATGAATATAATGAAATTAAATAATAATGCATTGGATACCATTACTTTAACTATAAGTTTTAATCTTATTAGTAAGCCAAGTTGGAATATATTTCTAATCCACTCTCTCGACATGAATTAAATTGCCCAAAACATGCAATTAAAGTGCTAATTCTCAACTCTCGTTAATGAACTAGTTGATTTTAATTACACATTTTAAGATTAATCACCAACCTATAGTAATTATCTCCACATATGATCTCTCTAACTATGCTTTGATAATGAATTTCCTATTAACTTTCAATAAGACGTTGCTCTCGCTAACTCCCTTATTTATGACCATTTTGTTGATTTTCAGAGAAGGAATTGAACATCTAAGGTCTTCTTCCTTAAACTATAATGATACTAATATAATTTTAATAGCAAATTCTACACTCAAAGATTAACTAAATAAATGGAAATAGAAAATTGTCATATATAAACAAATGCAAACATAATATTCATATAAAAGATTACAAGGAAGAAAAATAAAAATTTAAAACAAGAAGAAGGGGATCTCTCAACCCTTTTCCCTTCACACAAGATGTCTTCTCCCTTGCTTTTGTCTCCTTCTTCAAGTCATGAAAATGAATTTAAAGTACTAAAGAAAAATTATTGTTCTCAAGATCACAAATTAAATTCCAAAGTTATTCATCCTAAAAAATCTATTCACTTGGCATATAAATGCCTCTCTAAAAGATGTGGCTATTCAAAGATAACCCTTCACAAAAGTTATCATTGTTCATAAAAAATTGCATCACTTCAGAAATTCAACTGCTCATCCACACTGTGTCGCACTCACGACGCTTGTCGCGCTCGCAACAAGACACGTTCATGTTTGGCTGGCTCTGCTGGCTGTCGCGAGCTCTCCTCCTAAGTTGTCGCCCTCACGACAATGCACGCTTCTAGCTACTGGCCTGGCTCTCTTCCTCGCTTGCTGTCGCGACCTCGCCTTTGTTGTCGCGCTCACGACAATCCCTTTGTGGCTCACATGGCTCACTTTCTTCCACTTGACTCCTTTAATCCTTAAATCATTCCCTTCTCCTACAAAACAAATAAAACAACCACACACATACAAAACACATAAAAGCAACAAAATATAGATAAAATACCAAAATAATAAACACAATACTAAACAAAACTACACATTAAAACACAATAATTATGAGCTTTTCAAGCTCATATCAATTCCCCACACTTGAACTTTTGCTTGTCCTCAAGCAAAAACTCAAAATGCTAGAAACCAACAAAGCTCAAACATTTAAATAAAACGTAAAACATAAAATATGGAGTTTATCCTTCTTGAGATTCTCATAAATTAACACATGCAAGGTTTCTTTAACATATTAATTATTGAGTCAATGTCAACAAATACCAAAACAAAATCTTGGATCAATAAGGTTTAACACTCTCATGCCCCCAATAGGATAAATAAGAGAAAGTAAAGTACAATCATATAAAGCTCTTAAAAATCTTATCTCTTATAACATGTACTCTAACCTAGCAAGTAATACAAAATTATAAAGTTGTTCTCTCATAATTTATGCCTTACACCACTCAAGTGTTTAATGGATAGTGTTTAACTCATATTTCCTCTTGTACCACCACATACCATAAGCTTGTATTAAATAAAAATCTCCATCACTAGCATAAAATAATGCACAAAATCAAAAGTGTCTTTAAAGGGTTATAGCTTGGGTTAGGTTAAGGTAAGAACAATTTTGGGTTAAGTAGCTCATTTATGTGGAAAACATAGCAAATACTCAAACAAGTAAAATTTTGTATTGAAAAAAGTACGCTTAAGCATGATATCTATCTTTACTAATGAAATTTTCATATCCCCTAAACAATGATTCTTCAATTCCCACTAGTTTTCACCTATGCTCAACTTCAACTAGTTGCTTCTCTTACTTTTGTTTTCCTTCTTTTAAAAGCAACTAGTGTAATAGTTTTCTTCTTTGTTTTTTTCTTTAAATGGAAATACATATGGGAAATACTGGTAGCTTTAAACTTCAGGGATAAAAAAAGCATTCATGCTTATAATTCATGCTTATAAAATATCAATACTATATCCTACTCATCAAAGTATTACTACATCTTCCACATAAGGGTTCAAAAAGAAAGTTTAATTCATTAGAAATGGTTATAGGCTCAAAATAAGCTCATGAATAAAATGGTTATAGGCTCAAAATGGCTACCTAAAGTCCAAAAGGGTAGTTATTTAAGCAAGCTAAAATAGGTTATTTCTAATGCCCTTATCATTTTTCATGCATATTATATACTAAATGTGATCTCAAAAATTATCTAACACAAGTTCTAGAGTAATGAATACAAGAGGAATTCTCTCAACAATAATTTTAATGTGTTTAGGCTCAAAAGCTCACCATGGTTATGACAACACTCTACATCATGTAAAACTCACTATTCTAAAGCACATACTTAAAGAAACGAAGCCTAAAAGAGATGTATACCAAAGTACTTTACCTAAACATGCCTATCCATAGAAGTATAATCATATTAAATCTAAAGATCCTTAATTCTAAGCCAGTAGATGTATCCAATATACTCATAATTAACATGTAAAGATTAATTACATATGTTAATAGGAAATAACCTCACAAGGAATAACTCCATAGCACAACTCAACATAAAACATCAAAATTGAAAAACTAATCCTATATGCAAACTAACAACTAACTTCCCCACACTTAAAGGATACAATGTCCTCATTGTGTAAGGAAGACTCCACAAGAACAACACATACAACACAAACAAACATTCAATAAAAACAAACATACAAACAATTCAACAAAAAAAAACAAACACAAACAAAAGAAAAACTTAAAATCGGAGAGAGAGGAACATTACTGAGATGGTCCACTTGGGGACCCCGGTGGAGAAAGAGTGAAAGCAATATTCTGATGGCAAAAAAATGAAAGGAGTTTGTGGCTGAGGCTCTTATGACTTTTATGCATTTGTTTGACATGTGCCTCAAGGGAATCCATCCGGGCTGCCATGCTTTGATTGGCAGCCTCAATTCCATCCAAACGAGACATGACTCGCTGCAAGCCAGCAACTCCCTCTTGCTCAGCACCAATACTTGGCTCACCGCTATCATATCGGCCTACACCGAAATCACTAGCTAGGGCAGCTTCATCTTCATCATCAGCATTATCTGAATCACCAGATGCGGTAGCAGTAGATGTTTCAGGTGCTTTCCCTTTTCCTTTGGTGCGACTAGTACTCATTTCCTGTGCAAAACGTGATAAAAACTGTGGAGGCAAAGCACCTCTATCTAAAATATGGGAGTTACGCAAATAACGGATATCCATTAAAGTCACACGCTCATTGTCATCCAAAACAAAATTGCCTAAGTCACCTAAACACTCTAAAACGATGCCGGTTACCATGTGACACATGCCTACTGTTTTAGTTTTAGCAATGGATGCATGGTATAACCCATCAAAAATAAAATCTATTGAACATGGTTTTTTATGTGACATTAACAAATCAAACACAAATAAATCTTTGGTTTGCACCTTTGTGCTTTCTACTCATCCAAACAAGGCATGGCATAAATATTTATGAAATAAAAACAAGCCATTATCCTTAATAAGTCGATTATAGGCATTTTTGTTATTGAATTCATGTAAGCCATTGAGTGTCATCCAAATCGGCCGGTGATCAAACAAATTGGCATTAAAACGTTTTCCTTTCAAGGGAAAACCAAACCAACCATGCATTTCTTCAAAACCAAATATAAACTCAGCACCCTGGTGTCTAAATTTAAAGTGAGTCTTTTTATTGTCTACATACGGTAATGTGATAAAAAATTCCACAGCCCAATCCCTCCTAATAGGCAAATTCATAACAGAAAATTTCTCCCATTTCATGTATTTGATATACTTATCAAATTGGGCAGTTAGACCTAAATCCTTAATCAACTAACCGTCTAAATGCAACATGCCCACATATGTTTTTATGTAAAAAAACTGAAACTTTTTGCCTTCTTCTTCAGAGTATATAGGGAAGGGACACTCAAACCTGGCTTGAAGATACTCAAAAGGCGACGTTGGCGGAGAGCTTGGGTCTGCAACTGGTTGCTTATCCTTGCGCCCTATGGATTTGGTGCGAACCATGCTAAAAATTAGGTTTACTCCAAGCAAAAATCACAAAAAAATAGGTGAGGAAGAAAGAAAGAAGAAATCACAGTGACGCCCAACAAAACTCCCACAAAATTAAGTGAAAAGAAGTAAGGAAAAAAGAGAAGAAAGAGTTGAGAGAGAGAGCTAAAAACCTAGGAATTCAGAGATAGGTGAGTGAGGAAGGTGAAAGGATGAGGTAGGGTTTTAAGTATTTATAGGAGGAGGTGAAAAGGCAGCTGAAAACCTCAAAAATTCAAATCCCATGTCCTGTCGTGACCTCGCAACAAGACACGGCATTTGAACATAGCGAGCTCGCGAAGAATGTCGCGCTCGCGACAGTACCGAAATGCCTAATCTCCCTAGTTGTCAATCGCACTCGTGATGTTTTTGCGCTCACGACAGAAGCCTAATGCCTAAATCAAGATGAAACAGTCGCGAGAGCGAATAAGGCACGCTCGCGACAAAGTCCTGTGATCCATCCCACTCATCCTTGTTGCGCTCGCGACAATCATCGCACTCGCGACAAGAATGATACTTCATGACTTAAATTTTTTTTTTATATAATCAAATGGAAATAGAAAATTATGACAACAAAAATAAAGTACACACAAATACCTGTAAAATACAAATAATAAAAATGTGTAAGTATTCTAAATAAATGTGAATACAATACAAATAAAATAACAAAACAAATTAAAATAAAAATGGAAATAGAAATTAAACATGCAAATAACCACTAAGCTAACTCAAAATATAAATAGAACAATCATGAATCTATTCTAGACTTCCTTCAACCGGTCGCGAGGATTTTCCTCCGTATTGCTTGGTAAGGTTCCTTGTAAGCGGGAAGGAAGAGCCTTGGCAATTTGCCCTAATTGCACTTCCAAGTTATGAATTGAAGAGGCTTGATTCTTTGTTATTTGATCAAATTTAGTTTCTAACCTCTTTTGATTATCTTCTTGTGAAGTGAATTTTAAGTTAATCTCCTCAATAAATCTATCTACTTTCACTTCCAAAGCTCCAAACCTATCTTGAGGTTGTTGAAATCCTACCCCTCTATTTTGATTGTTATTACTACCCCAAGAAAAATTCGGATGGTTTCTCCAACCGGGGTTATAGGTGTTTGAAAAAGGGTTTCCTCGTCCTTGCCCTTGTAAAAAACTCACTTGCTCTTTTGGATTACCCATTCCCAAATTACAACCCTCATTACTATGACCTAATTGCCCACAAATAGTGCACTCAGTTTGTGGAGCACCTCCCACTCTTAGACTATTGATCTTTTGGGTTAATGCAGCTACTTGGGCTTGCAAAGCCACAACAGAATCTATTGAATGGACCCCCTAGTATTAGCATTGGAATTAGAATTAGGGTCTCTTACTCTCTCAGTTGGCCACATACAATTATTCATGGATATTTCCTCCAATAACTCAAATGCAGCCTCTGTTGTTTTCCTCATAAGAGATCCCCCGGCTGCAGCATCAATGGTGCCTCGAGTAGTTGGATTCACACCATTATAGAATGTTTGCATCAGCAACTCCCTTGGAAGATTGTGGTGTGGGCAACTTCGCTGCAACTCTTTAAACCTTTCCCATGCCTCATACAAAGATTCAGAGTCATATTGAACAAAAGTGGTGATATCCTTTATAATTTTGGCAGTTTTTTCAAGGGGAAAATATTTTGATAAAAAGGCTTAGGCCAATTGGTCCCAAGTTGTGATAGAACCCCTTGTAAGGGAATTCAACCAAGCTTTTGCTTTGTCCTTCAACGTAAAAGGAAAAAGCCTAAGCTTGATTGCATCCATCGAAACTCCATTAATCTTAAAAGTATCACAAATTTCTAAGAATTTTTCCAAATTAGCATTTAGATCCTCATTTGCCAAACCATAGAAGTGGATACTATTTTGAATCATTTGTAAAAGTGATGGTTTTATTTCAAATTAGTTTGCGTTTACCGTGGGTTATACCACACTTTGTTGAGCACCAATCAATTCTGGCGTGGCAAAGTCCATTAATCACGATGGATTGTCTTCTTCAGCCATAGCAATTCTCCTATTCTGATTCTTCTTTTTATTTGACTTACGGTTACTTAATAGGAATCTCTCTATCTCCAGATTTAACAGTTCAAGTTCTTCTTGCGAACTCCTTGTACGCGACATGAACTGTCAAATCCTGAAAATTCACAACAAACAAAATCAAATTAAATATCGTAATCCAAAATCTTAAATCAAGTTTCATAATGTAATAAATTAAATCAATCAAATTCCCCAGTAACGGCGCCAAAAACTTGATATGCTTTTTCTAGAAGCTTACATACCGCAAGTATACAGTGTACCAATTATAGTACTTCAGATATCGATCCCACGAGGAAATGTTGATTGAAATTACCCACTATTACTACTTAATTTTAATCTTGTTTAAGATGTACATAAGTGGAAATTAATTCTAACTACTCTAATGCATAAATTAATTAAATCCTAGTTAAATATAATGAAAGAAGACAATGAATATAATGAAATTAAATAATAATGCACTTGATATCATTACTTTAATTATAAATTTTAATCTTATTAGTAAGCCAAGTTGGAATATATTTCTAATCCACTCTCTCGACATGAATTAAATTGCCCAAGACATGCAATTAAAGTGCTAATTCTCAACTCTCGTTAATGAACTAATTGATTTTAATTACATATTTTAAGATTAATCACCAACCTATAGCAATTATCTCCACATGTGATCTCTCTAACTATGCTTTGATAATGAATTTCCTATTAACTTTCAATAAGACGATGCTCTTGCTAACTCCCTTATTTATGACCATTTTGTTGATTTTCAGAGAAGGAATTGCACATTTAAGGTCTTCTTCCTTAACCTATAATGATACTAATATAATTTTAATAGCAAATTCTACACTCAAAGATTAAATAAATAAATGGAAATAGAAAATTGTCATATATAAACAAATGCAAACATAATATTCATGTAAAAGATTACAAGGAAGAAAAATAAAAATTTAGAACAAGAAGAAAGGGATCTCTCAACCCTTTTCCCTTTACAGAAGATGTCTTCTCCTTTGCTTTTGTCTCCTTCTTCAAGTCATGAAAATAAAATTAAAGTACTAAAGAAAAATTATTGTTCTCAAGATCACAAATTAAATTCCAAAGTTATTCATCCCAAAAAATCTGTTCACTTGGCAAATAAATGCCTCTCTAAAAGAAGTGGCTATTCAAAGATAACCCTTCACAAAAGTTGTCACTGTTCATAAAAAATTGCATCACTTCAAAAATTCAACTGCTCATCCGCATTATGTCGCGCTCGCGACAAGACACGCTCATGTTTGGTTATCGCGAGCTCTCCTCCTAAGTTGTCACCCTCGCGACAACGCACGCTTCTGGCTGCTGGCCTGGCTCTCTTCCTTACTTGCTGTCGCGACCTCGCCTTTGTTGTCACGCTCGCGACAATACCTTTGTAGCTCACATGGCTCACTTTCTTCCACTTGACTCTTTTAATCCTTAAATCATTCCCTTCTCCTACAAAACAAATAAAACAACCACACACATACAAAACACATAAAAGCAACAAAATATAGATAAAATGCCAAAATAATAAACACAATACTAAACAAAACTACACATTAAAACACAATAATTATGAGCTTTTCAAGCTCATATCACAGACAGAAATCCTATGCTGGCTTGAAAAGAAAGGATATCGTGTATCAAGTGGGTGACAAGGTATATTTGAAGGTATCTCCATGGAGAAAGGTGCTTAGATTTAGGGAAAAGGGAATGCTCAGTCCGAGGTTCATTGGTCCATATGAAATCCTTCAAAGAGTCGGACCAGTGGCTTATAGATTGGCTCTTCCTATGGAATTAGCCAAGCTCTATTATGTGTTTCATATATCTATGCTTAGAAGATATTGCTTGGATGAGTCACATAAGCTGCAAGTTCATTCAAGTACAACCGGATTTCACATATGAAGAGGAACCAAAATGAATCCTAGCTAGGGAAATTAGACAATTGAGGAACAAGAAAATCCCTCTGGTGAAAGTACTTTAGCAACATCATGGTGTACAAGAAGTAACTTGGGAATTGGAGGCAGCCATGAGGGAGCAATATCCTTAATTATTTGAAACAGGTATGAATTTCAAGGATGCAATTTCTTAAGGGGGAGAGATTTGTGAGACCCGTAACATGACCCTAGTTAGTACTGCATGGTTTTATTAGAGTTATAATTAATTGAGATTAAATTTAGATTGTAAATTTCACTTAAGGTGTGGGACAAGTGATAAATTCATTATATTATAGTAGTTGTATGAAAGTAAAATTTATAAATCTAGTTTAATAATATTTAAGGGTATAATTGAAGCATGAAGATTTAATTGTGGGGTAAATTTATAATTACGGCATCTTAAGGGTTAATTGTGATTAAAGGTATAAATTAAGAGGTTGATTTAAGAGAATGAATAAGTGGGAAGGTCATTTTATAACATGCAAAAAGGGGAGAGGCCTTAGTGAAACATGCAAAAAAGAGAAAGGGTTGAAGAGGGAATTTTCGATAGCCTTTATAAGTAGTCATCATTGGGCTAAGAGAAAGAAAGAGGGACGGAAAAGGCTTGAAGAATTACAAAAATTTCTCTCTCATTTCATCTCATTCAACCATTGTTAAACATCTAAGAAAATCCTTGAAGAAATCATTGCATGTGGAAATTAATCAAGGGAAATTAGTGTAAACATTAAGGTAAGCTTATCAATTTGATTGTTCATCATCTTCTTCTTCATCTTCTTCTTATTTTAGTTGGGGTTTGAGTTAGTAAAATGCTGGAAATTCTTGTTAAATGGATAAATTGTTGTAAAAGGAGAAGAAAAGTTAGGAAGAGCAAAGGAAAGGGAAGGCACAAGAGTGAGGCTAGGGGATATTCAACCAAGGTAAGGGATTCTTAGGATCCTCAAGTATGTATGTGGTTAATTGGAAAATTAAAACGATTTATTATGAGATTGGTTAAGCATTTGATTTGAGCGTAAACTTTGTAGGAGGATTGATAGGAAGAAGCATGTAAGCATCAAGAAAAAAAAAAGAAACTAGTTGCTGTAATTTAAGCATAAATTGAGTTAGTTACCTTGAATTGAAATAATTTTAACTTTATACTTTACATAAGTAATATACCTACAACTTTGTAGAAGCAACTTAGGGCTAAATATGTCTATATGATGATCTTAATTTTACTTGAAATTGTAAAGAGCTGTTAATTTCGGTTTTGGAACAGATTCTGGTAAATGTGATGTAATTCCTTTTATAATGGTTTGAATGCTATGAGGTCAAATCCTACGGAAAATAGACTTATAAATGAACATTTTATATGAAGGAAGTTTTGTCTAATTCTGTTTTTATGAATGTCTAATGTTAGCTTGAAATTCGTGAAAACTGGCTACACTGTTAAAGAATAGATTGTGGCATTTTGGGCATAAATATTGGTAGAAGAGTCAAAATTCTATGCTGTAAAATTATGGGTAAACTAGATACCTAGGAACAAAACTTTGTTGAAGGAAAGTTAGGCTGATTCATTTCCCATTTTATTCTATAAATTTTACAAGTGGTAATAATAACTGTATTTGAATTTATGAACAGCCTACGGTGTTTCTTGAATATCTCAAATTATGGATGTGATTTTGTGATGAATTTTGATGTTTTAGAAACTGCACATATAGGGGAATGAATTTTTAGAAGGTCACTTGTCCTAAAAATAACTTTTGCTAAACCAAAAAGGGTACCTAAGTTGGATCCAGAATGCTGCCCCTATGCAGATTTGTGTAGGCAGAATTTTAATTTTTTTTCTATTTTTGGTTTAAACATAGTTATGTTAAAATATATGTTTATATGATAACACCTTGGATTGGATATAGCATGTGATATGATTATTGATAAAAGTCCTATATATATATATATATATATATATATATATATATATATATATGTACGTACTGGAGTAAAGATTGTTGACAATTATATTAAATATGCATATGTGATTGAACTTAAATACTTGATTGTTATATGAAAAATTATTTATATGTATGTACTCCCATGAAGAGAAAATTTGTATTTCAACATGCACTTATACTATGAAATAAAGAAATATATTAGTATGATCATGTTCACATATAGTGTTTTTATTGATAACATGCTAAAGTACATAATATGATGACATATGCTCAATAGTAAGTACTTGTATTGTTATATGCCTATAAGAATGAATGTATATATATGTGTACTTGTAATTATGAATCTTTTTACATGATCACATCCATACGATGTGCTAGAGTGCAAAGTTCTTATAACAAGGCATGTTTTATGATGAGTACTTGAACAGGTATGACACATTTCATGATTGTCATAGTATGATCATGTTAAATGTGATATTTGATGATAGCATGATTTTAAAGTATGTGAAGCATTATATGAATTTGCGTATATAATTATGCCATGGTAATGATATAGTTATCCTATTGATGTACATGTGCAAATTGATTAGTTAAATGTAAGGATGATATATGAAAAGAGAATTAAATAAGAGTATTGCCTACACTTAGAGTTCAATCGTGGATAGATAGGCGCCTATAGGGATATTGCAGCTACCACAATCGACCTGTTTAGGTTTAAAGTATAGTTGATCTCGTTGGATCATGAACAGCTATTTGGGTTGCTAATTGACCCGTTTGGATCCATTTGACCGATCCACCGTACAGTCGACCCTATTTGGGTCTATAGTTTTGATATCTTTGGATATCCACCATTTTGATACTCTCGGGTATCCACCGATCCCATTATCCACCTTTAGAACTTAAGCAGGCTAAGTTACGGTATAAATACATCATAGTCAGTTACGGTATAATGAGACATATGAATTATGGAATATCATGATTTATTGAGTTTTCTAATGCATGTATTATATTCTTGTGTTTTATATAATATATGTATAGATTATTTTATGAAGTGTTGGAATTTATGGAGACTACTTTGAATATAGGAATACATTGTTGATTAAAATCATTATATGATTATCATATGCTTATTGTTTATATGTTACTTTAAATGATTTTAAGTTATATATGACTTCATGAATTTGACAATTATTGTGAGTGGTTGTCTTCCATAGTTATTATCCCTACTAAGTTGTATAGCTTAGCATGGGTTATTTTGATTCATGTAGGTTCTATAGTCAAGGCTTTTGCACAGGAACGTTCTCTGCATCAGGACAAGCTAACATCGGTCTATAGAAGTTGATGTAGGAATTTTGATTAATTTTATATAATTTCCTTACATGTTTAATATGTATAAAGGTTATATAATATATGTATGTCATATAGAGGATAATGTTGTAATAAGCTCATAGTGAGAATGCTAGTATATGCATGCATCTGGGAGCTAGAATGATTATAGCCATATGTGCTGGAATGCTGAATGTTATGCATGATAATGAATAGACTAAGATAGTTGGATCTAGCATGATTAAGATAATGGATTTCATAATGAGTAGTGCTTATGAAATTAAAAAGTATATGAAAGATATGAGAAGCACCTAACTAATATACAGGTTGATTGATTAGATGGATTAGGTGGTATGAATGCAGGTAGATGTTAATCGGGTTAATAACCTAACATAACATGACTTAAATATATATGTCATAATATATGATAGAGATACTAGAATATGGTGTTTTATGCCTATAGGTTGAGTTACTATGAAATGTAGAGAATGGCCATGGGTCCTTATAGGTTTTTTAGTTTATATGTGACATTTGCAAGAATACTTGTTCACACTTGAGACATATAGGTTATGGATTGTATGCTTACATGCATGTTCATCCATGATGAAATCCATAACTATAGTGTGAAGCATTTCCATGTTTCTGCATATGTTTATTTGTATTTGCATAATTGTATATATGAGTATGATAAAGACTATACTTATATATGAGTCGATATTAAAACACTATGGAATGGTATGAGCAGGTAATATTCTTAATTTAGGGGTGAATTTATACCTTATAATATGTTATGATTATATGTACTTAATATGTATATACCCATTGGGTAGGAATGTAATATGAGATAAGTAAGTGGTACATGTAAACGTAGCATTTAATTCATAAAATAAGTCATAGAGTATGCACTTTTCATGGCATATTATTAACATTTAAATTACTTCCTTTATTATCATCTTTTTCCATCATCCAAATGTTTAATATATCATTTATGTACACAAACATAATCATATAATCAATATATGTGTACATATAAATATAAGTATCTATTCATAATTAGTATAAACACATATATAATCAAATGTGTTCAAGTATTTGTTTTTCATGTGCTTTGTTTAAATCAATATCTTAGTATATTATGGTAGTTTACATATATATTTAGTCATCATACACCTTTAAACATATGTTAGGCAAGCATTATGGGTCATGGAGAAAGTTTGGGATAAGTTCGAGGTCATTTCGATAAAAAAAAAAAATCATGTTCGAGTTAAAAATAGGGGGTTCACAACTATTAAGAACTCCTGAAAGCTATGTGGCATCAATTTAGGTGATATATCACCATTTTACATTAGTGCATGTTATATGGCTATTAGACTTCTTGACAGTCATGTGGGTTATTCAGGCTAGGTAGAAATAAGACAGTTTCCCTAGTTTAATTTGATATGTGTTTTTATCAAGGTAACACACAATGTTTAGGCTAATGTGTCTTCTTAACAAATATTCTCCTATGTCCTAAATTTACAAAAAATAAATAATTAAGTAATTTGGGCTTGTAAAACGGGAGCTATGGCCAAAATACTACAAACTATTTATGGAGACCTATTCAAAGATAGAATTGTTGCTGTCTTTGAAAAATTTTTTGGTACATTTGGGACAAAATTGGGTTATGATTTCTTATAAAATTTTCTCTATTATGATTTTAGTTTCTATAGAAATTTGACTCATGTAAAGTGGAGTTCTGTAATAAGAGTTATATCCAAAATGATACAAATTGCTCCAGTGCAAGGGACAAAATTGATTCACTAACTTCAAGCCTTATTTTAGGTACCTTAGAGATAGAATTGGTTCTGGTCTCTTCATAAGAATTGTATTTCATATGCGATTTGAATCACTTAATTTCATGATCTGTAGGTTGAGTTATAGCCAAAATAATAACAACTATCTAGAAAATCTCTCACGTGCCACCAAGGCAAAAATCCCTAACAATTAAACTATAACCCTTTACAAGCAAAAACAAAGCATTTTTTAACTTTAGTTCAACACACAAATAACAATTTCACATACTCAAAAATTCATATATCAACTATTTTCATGAATTCTCTATACACATGCATGAAAATTAAGAGTTCCCCATACCTTGGAAAATAACCAATCTTTACCTTCTTTACTTCCCTTCCTTCTCTTTACCTTTGTTCTTATTAATTTCTTCTACTAAAACACAATATAAACACATATCAATCCCAATTTTATCTCTTAATTCCATCTCCCTAAATCTAAAACATAGGAAAGATGTAGAATGAGCTAAATTCACATATCAATTTACCTTTATATGCTTAAATTATACTTGGTTTTTGCTCATTTTCCTTAAACCTTCCAATACATGTATTTGAGTGTGTGAATTTTGCTAAGAAATGGGATGCAAAATTATATATTTTGGCCTTAAGAATGGTCAACCAACACTTCTTCCAAATTCATGTATTTTTCTTGCATGTTCTAGAAACACGCCCATTGCTCTCTTATTAGTCCAACTTTTTCCACTTTGTGTAATTATGAATTTATTCCAAAATTTCCTCTAATCACACATTGGCATATATCATATCTTTGTTTACATATTAACTTGTATTTTATATTCATTTTTGCATTTGCATCTTAATTCGAATAAATTATTGAATTACTCTTTAACTTTTAAACTATTGCCCTTTATGTCCCCTCACTATTCTTTAACTTGCTTAACCTTCATTATTCTTTCTCTATTCTATTCTAAGTATGTCATAATACTAACATGTATATTTTGGGGCCTTATGTTTTTCTTTTGTTTGATTCGTCTACTCTAACTCCAACGATTGCTTTCCAATCTATTATAGTCAAAATGAAAGATGAAAACAAAGTTGAGACAAAAGGAGAAGACAATAACTATGGATAAAAAATAGAAATATTAGGGAAATCAAAGATAGAGAGTTCATATGTTTTTCAAATCAAATCGAACCGCTAACTCAACGGCCACCTTTAATTCCCATCATCACCTTACAAGTGGTGGTGTTTGGTTAGAATTTGCTTTAGAGATAAAATGCAGAAGAAGAAATAAAGGAAAATATTAATTTAGTTTATGTGAATTAGGAAAGTAAAATGAATTAAGAATGTGATGGTTTGAAAGATAAAATTTAAAAATGGTATTTGTGAAAGAGAAAATTAAAAAAAAAAAAGAAAGAAAGCATTTATGAAAGTGAGAAATGAAAAATGTTAAAAATGTGAATTTTATTAAAAGGCATTTAGCCTTTGTTTGGATGGGAGTAAGTTGGAGTGGAATTCCACTTACTTTAATAAAGTAAATGGAAGTAATGTAAATTTAATTTGCTCTCATTTACTTGTCATTGTTTGGTAAGTTTAAAATAAATATAGAGTAACCTATAGTTACTCTTTATAATTTAGAGTAAGTATAGAATAACTTTACTTTATTCCCAAATTGAAAATAAATATTTTGACTTATACAGAATAACTCAATTATTTTCGGTTACTTTATTTTATGCTCAATTATTCTATATTTTTATAAACCAAATAGAGTAAATTTCACTTACTCTCTCTTAATTACTCCAACTTACTCTCTTTAACTCCCATCCAAACAAAGGCTTAGAGTAAATATAGAATAACTCTACTTTACTTTCAAATTAAAAGTAAATATTTTGACTCATAGAATTACTCTGCATTTGTGCAAACTAAACAGTGTAAGCTGCACTTGCTTTCTCTCAATTGCTCCCACTACTCCAGTTAACTTCCATAGGCTTAAAGATGGCCTACTTAAAAGCCCATATCTAATGCTGCCTTCTGTAGCTAGCTGGCTATTTGTAACTTTCCTGTAACTCTAACCACGCAAAATAAGGAGCTTCAATTCTCTCTTTAAACATATATGCAATTAGAAATGGATACTTCAGTCCAACCTTTCCCGGTCATTCACAAGGAGCTCTCTACAGACATCAGGGTACTAACCCTCAGTTTTTTTTTCTGGGTTTATTCCTTTAATTTTTTTTTTTGGCGCATATGCTTGTTCATGGTTACTGTGGCTAGAAAGGACCTGCCTTCGCACTTCCCATCTCTTATAGGAACTTTTTGACCAATCGGTCGCATTAGGGTGTGATTTTAGGTTAGTGTTGAATTTCAAGAGGAATTCTTATTATTCAATGCATCAGATCGTGATTCCAGAGTTTCAAATGGAATAATTGATTGAAGGGTTAAACTCTTGTTATTCAATGCATTAGGTTGCGAAATCAGAGTTTAAATGGAATAATTGATAGAAGGGTTAACTCTTATTATTGAATGCATTAGGTTGTGAATTCAGAGTTTCAAATGCAATAATTGATTGAATGGTTAAACTCTTATTATTCAATTCACGAGGTTGTTAGTTCAGAGTTTCAAACGGAATAATTGATTGAAGGGCTAACTCTTTCTATTCAATGCATTGGGTTATGATTCCAGAGTTTTAAATGGAATATTTGATTGAAGGGATAAACTCTTACTTTTCAGTGCAATGGGTTGTGATTTCAGAGTTTCAAACGGAATATTTGATTGAAGGGTTAACTCTTCTTGTTCAATGCATTAGGTAGTGATTTCAGAGTTTCAAATGGAATATATGATTGAAGGGTTAAAATTTTGTAACCGTGTCTTCAAATTTAGTATTGGTTCGAGTTTGATGTCAAAAGAACTTTCAAAACCTTCTTCTTCTGGTCTCCAGTTCTGATTCGAAAGTATAGAGTTTGAGTGGGATATCTCAGTTTGATGACTAGCCCAACCCGTGGGATATTTCATTGCAAACAATTACACTCTTCGTTGTTATCCCAGCTTTGTTGTTACTTCAAGCTATGCAGCTTAGGTATTTAAATTGACAAGACTCATCTAGTCCACAAACAAATAGGGGTGTTGAGTTCCATTTGGCTTTTTATCTATACCACTTATACATGTTCTGATTGGTGGCCCAGTAAAAATCAAATTTTAGGGTTTCCTTCACATGTTTTTTTTCTATTAAACCTAAGGAGCATAAATACTTTTCATATTTTGTTTGATTTCACATGAATGTTTGTGACGTATTGCAGTGTGAACAATACCTGGACTGAGGCATTTGCAAACACTTTGTCTTCTTAGTGATGTAGGAGTCATAAATAGTGCTATGTTACTTAGACTAGCATTGATATTCAGCACGTATAAAGTAGGTCATCCTATCACTAGTTTACAGATTGCTTGCTGCTTGTTACGTTGTGTTTAGTGGCTGATTCCTTATTCAAAATGTGCATCTCTGAGCTAAACTACTGGAATCTACCACAGTATTTCTTCACTGAACTACAACTAAAAATTATTACCTAATCATCATTTGTCAAAACTTTCATAGTGTGTTATTTCTATTTGGCAGGGAAACAAAACAGACATAGTTATCTACCGGTATGATGACCATTTTTTTGTGAGTTTGAGCATCCCAATCATTCATATTCTTGCATGCATTTTAAGTGAACAAAGTAGTTTCTGACATTTAAAATACTTTTCAGGTAATTGCAACTCAAATAGGAACCATGGGAACAATCCTTTATGCCAGGTCTGTGTGTTTATTCTTCTCTCTGTAATGAATATTTGCCATATTATTTCATAATGTTTTTCCTTGTGTGATACTGATTTTGGAGATTCAACTTTGTGATGGGCTTGCTAAAGTTGATTGTGATCATGCCTTTGCAGTATTGCTGTATTGCAAGTATCAGCTTACCTGCACACATTAATGGCACACGTATCATTTGATTGGCTATATACTTACATCCATTGCCTACTCGTATCTTTTTGCTTTGAAGAATCTAATCTAGTTATAGATTTAGTGGTCGTCGTCCTAATTAAAACAATGTCGTCAACTAGATATTATTATTAATATGGTAAAAGTTTTTGGCTAACATAATCTTGCATTGAAATAGTCATGTTTTATTTCCTTGAGAACATTGATTTTTATAGAAAGATGAGCATACACAAATAAGTTTTTATTTTGATTGCCATTTTTGATGGTTGAGAAAGTAAATTGTATGTTCCTCTTAAGTGGGTGTTTGGTTTAGCAGATGGAAGAAGCTGGTTGTCTTTTTTGTCTCAATATCTCCTTGTATATGTATGGTTAACTTTTTGGAAACAGAAGTTGGTAGTTGTTTACCATTCAAACAATTGGCTTTTTAAAAAGCAGCATTTTGAAATTTTTTCAAGATTTGTTACTATTTTATTTAATACAAAAACAAAATTACTCATCACTATTTATAAAGTATCATCGCAAAAACACATATTGTACACTTATTTATAAAAAAATAGTATTCTATTTTTTAAAAAATTAGAGTATTTATTTTTTGTAAAAAATTTAAAAATTATGTTCATTTATCAACAAAAGAAAAATTAAAATATTTTTTTTTGTATATATATGTGCGTCTATGTACATACATACATACATATATAAATACATACATACACATTTATGTATGTACATATGTAGATATTATGCATGCCTGTATGTACACATATACATATACATGTGTATGTAGGGATACTGTCCCGCCAGGGTCAGGAATTCCCCGTCCCCATTCCTGATTGGATTACGGAGGAAAATTTTTCCTCGTTCCCGCCCCAGCAAGGATCCCCAGCCCCAACCAAAAATATATATTTTTTTAAATTCTAAAATAAAATATTTAACTATTAATTATCATTAAATTACAATATTTAATAATTAAAAAAAAACTAAAATCAATTGACAAATCCAAACAAATGAAGAAAACAAATCTAAAAAAATTGATGAAAACAAGTTTCAGTAAACACAATAAATTACAAATAATACTATAAAAAATCCACAATAGATTGCAAACAACCATAATTTCTCTAAACATATTTTAAAATAAGTGAAAGAAAATCGATCTAAAAAATAGATGAAGAAAACAAGGTCTAACAACCACAATAAATTACAAACAATACAACAAAAAATCCGCAATAAATTATCAAAGGCTATATAAAGGAAATTGAAAGAAATAACCTTGCTGTGTAGCTATGTTGTCCCATCCGAAAATCCAAAGGCACATCATCAAACTTTGTGGAAACCTCCTATAGAATGAAGCAATAGAATTGGATTCTTGTAACCCATTTCCAAAAGTCGCCAACCACTGGTTTTTCCTCTGAGAAAATAAAGATTTAGATGAGGCACTCATAGTTCTAGAAGCCATCTTCAAGTTAGACTAAAAGGCAAACTTTGATTTTGTTTAGGCAAATCCATCGTAAGCAAATTAAATATAGGGATCGATTGAGAGTGAAAAATGAAAACTTGTTCGAAGAGATGAAAGCATTCGATTTATCAATGGTGATGAGATTTCCAGATCAATGGTGGGAAGATGGGAATGGGACTCGTCTCTTCGCTTGGCAGCAGAAAGGAGAAAGAAAGAGAAGAAACATAAAAGAAAAATGAAGTAGGCTTTTGATACCCCTATTTATAGAATGACATAAATGTAAATAATAAAAAATTAAGGTCTATTTTATAAATTATAACGGGATGGATACCCCATTCCCCATCTCCGCCCTGAAATTAAAGTTGAAAATTTTTTTTTATCTTTGTTTCTGTCCTCGTGGGAAAAAATTCGGAGATTTTTCGTCCCGTTCGGGTCGGATCCTCACCGATGTCAGGTGTTTTCCCTTCCATGATCATCCCTATGTGTATGTGTATGTGTATATATGTACATACGTACATGCATATATATACATACACACATACATAATTATGTACGTATGTATGCATATATTTATGAATATATATATATATATATATATATATATATATATATATATATATATATATATATATATATATATATATATATATATATGCATATTTATGTGTATATATAAGTATACATATATGTATGTGTATATATGTACATACGTATATACATGTTGATATATATATTTAATTCCTAATTTGTATAGATTTAATATTGTTGCTTTTTTTTGTATCTTTCCTAATTAAGCTTAATTTTTTTTGCATAAATGTCTATAAATTGATTGTTAATGCATAAGGAAGTAATCAAAAACTTCTTTAAAATCTTAATTGTATTAGAGCCTTGTGCCTTTATTTTGGAGATTGAGTTTCCTCTCTCCTGCACTTAGGTTCATTCTTGTTTTTTTCTTCTGCTCTTGTACACTGTTTTGCACAAGTCTCAAGAGGTTGAGTTTTACTCCCTCTTTATTGACATCACCCCAACAGAAAGAAAGCCCATGCATTATTCAGCGGTTACACAGATTTTCCTCATCAACCGCTGCCACACATGGTCCCTTGTGCCGAGAGAAGCTGTCAGAGTTACTGTTCATGCACAAGTGAGTGACGTGCGTGTAGATCATTTCGGCCACCATCCGATCTCGATTCTTTTTCCAATCTTCTTGTCGAGATTTTTCAACTTTTTTTAGGGTTTTTCGACCTCAAATTGTCATCTCGATTTTTTGGGTTTCCTTTCCAACTTCTCTATTTGGTTTGCTAAAGTTTCTTTTGTTGTCCTTGGTGAGGTTTCATTTGCTGTCGTAGCAATATAGTTTTGCTACTATGATAGACATAAGGCTGTTATTTATCTAAAAGAGAAAATCTCACTGCCTTTTCATCCAATCATAATACATGGATTATAAATTTTAGCCCAAATAGCCATTGGCAAGTCCTTCGAGAGATTTTATTTCTTACTTTGACTAAAAAGGAGATAATGTTCAAATAACAAATGGGTCTTGTACTCTAATATCTGGAATAAGTTCTATTGACTATATTCCCACTATTAAACTCTTTTTTGTTCTTCATGTACCTTAATTTCCTGCTTCTAATCTCTAATCTGTTAGTTCCATAACTAATTCTTTTAACAACAAAGTGGAAGTTTTTCTTACATATTGTATTTTACGGGACTTTAAAACAACACAGAGGATTGGCAATGGTAGGTTCCGAGATAACTTATATATCTTGGACAACGGTAGTAGCCTAATTTCTAGTAAGAGGCAAATTTTTATAGATGGAAGTAATGATGTGAATAAAGAAATCATTCAATGGCATAGATAGTTAGGACATTTATATTTTTTTTTTCATGGAGAAATTGAATCCTAAGTTGTTTAAAAATGCTAAGCTTGATTTTTTAGTTTGTGAACTTGTTAAACACACTAGGAGATCTTATCTCTTGAATAATAATAGAAGTTTTGTTTCTTTTACTATCATCCATTCTGATGTTTGAAAACCTAATAAAAATGTTTCATTATCAGGTAGTCGGTGGTTTGTTATATTCATTGATTGTTTGTTAGGATTAATTCCTAACTGGGGTTGGTTCTTGAATTAATCCCAGAATTCAATCTGAATCGGGAATGGGGTTTGAGTGAATAGAGAAAGAAGAAGAGAAGAAGAAGAGTAGAGAGGAGAGTTGAGAGAAAAAGAGAGAAAATAGAAAGTTCTCAATTGATTTTTCTAGTGGTCCCCCTAGGGGATTCGGTTACAATAAAAAGAGAAAAGGACAATGATAAGCTGCACTAGAGGACAAGAGAGAATGCAATTCTTCTCTCCCTCAAAAAACGCAGCCACCAAAAACAGCTGGATAACAAAATCCAGCCGCCAACTTGAAAACATAAAGTCACAATTGAAAAACTGGAATAACTGAATTAACTAACACCCATAAAATGACTTAAATACCCTTCTTTTGGAGTCTAGGGATGGGAGGTCTTGCCATTTGATCAAGAGTTGCTGAACATGTGTGTCTCCCACTAGAATAGTTCTAGTATTAAGAACCTTCTCGGGCTGAAGAAGAAATTCACCATCGATGAGGTAGGGAAGCTTAGGTGAGAGAAGGATATGATTGCCAACATGTTTCTTCAGTAGAGAAACATGGAAAACAAGATGGATTTTGCAGTCGGGGGGTAGTTGAAGGCGGTAGGCTGCTTGACCAATCTTCAAGGATAGGATATGGCCCATAGTACTTGGGAGAGAGCTTCAATGATTTTCTGACAGCCAAGGAAAGTTGTCGGCAGGGTTGAAGCTTGAGATAAACGTGATCCCCAACTGAAAATTCTCTAGGAGTTCTGTGTCTGTCGGTAGCCTGCTTCATTCGGTTTTGAGCCCGTGCCAGCTGCTCCTTGAGGTAATTATTCATAGCCTCTCTTAACTGAAGGAATTCCTCAACTGCTACAACTGAGGATGGAAGTTGTGGCAAGACTGGTAAGGGTGGGGGAAAACCATAGATAGCTTGGAAGGGGCTGATGTTAAGGGCAGAATGATGGCTGGTGTGTTACCAATATTCTGCCAGACTAAGCCATTTAGCCCATTGTTTAGGCTTGTGGAATGTCATGCAGCAGAGATAAGTTTCTAGGCAACGGTTGAGCCTCTCGGTCTGGCCATCACTTTGAGGGTGATAGGCTGGAGTGAGCTTGAGTTGAGTGCCCAGCAGCTTGAAAAGTTCTTGCCAAAAATTACCGGTGAAGATTTTATCCCTGTCAGAAACTATAGAGTGAGGCATGCCATGTAACTTAAAGATGTGGTCCATAAAAGCTTGAGCCACCGTGGTGGCAGTATAGGGGTGGGAAAGAGGGATGAAATGTGCCATTTTGGAGAATCTGTCAATAACTACCAGGATGGAATCAAAACCTTTAGATTTAGGTAGTTTGTCAATGAAGTCCATTGAAATGTCTGTCCAGATTTGGGAGGGGGTGGGTAGGGGTTGAAGAAGTCCAGGGGAAGCTACGGCTTCTGGTTTGCAACTTTGACAAGTGTCACAGCAGGAAATCCAAGTGATAACTTGGTGCTGCATCCTAGGCCAATAGAAAGTTTGTTGTAAGCGGTGGAGAGTTACTCTAAACCCCGAGTGGCCCCCAAGTGGAGAATCATGGCACAAAGCAATGAGTTGTTGCCTGAGGGAGGTATTTGCTCTTATGTACAGCCGGCCCTTGTAATTAATAATGCCCTTATGCAGTGAGTGGTTGGGGAGAGAGTTGAGGGAAATAGATAGGGAGACAAGGAGATCATGTACCATAGAGTCTCCTTGGTAGGAATTGAGGACCTCTTGTACCCAATGGGGGGCGAGGGTAGAAGTGGTAGAGAATAACAGTTGGCTGGTTGGAAAAGATTCCCCTTCAAATTTGCGAGATAAGGCATCAGCCACCCTTTTATCAGTCCCTCTCTTATAATGGATGTTGTAGTCTAACCCCAGCATCTTGCTGATGCTCCTCACTTGGATGTAATTGTGTAGGCGTTGTTCTAGTAAATGCTTGATACTCTCATGGTCAGTGTTGATGATGAAGTGCCCTTGCTCTAGGTAGTGCCTCCACTTGGTTACAGCAAATAAGATGGCTAAGAGCTCCCTCTCATAGGCTGATAGCTACTGGTTTTTAGGACTTGGTGGTTTAGAGATATAAGAAAGAGGTCGACTTTCCTGCATAAGCACAGCCCCTATACCTGTGTTGCTGGCATCGCATTCCAAAGTGAATGGTTGCTAGAAATTTGGTAATGCCAGTAAAGGAGCTTGGGTCATGAGGGTTTTGAGGTGCTCAAAGGCCTGTTGAGCTGTCGAATTCCACTTGAACTTGTCCTTTTTAAGGAGGTCAGTAAGTGGTTTGCAAACTAAACCATAACCGGCAATGAACCTTCTGTAATAACCCGTTAGTCCTAGGAAACCTCTCGAGCTCTTGAGATTCTTAGGGGCAGGCCAAGAAACCATGGCTTCAACTTTGCTAGGATCAGTTTGTACCCCCTCGGCTGAAATGAGATGGCCCAAGTAAGAGATAGATTTCTGCCAAAATGCACATTTAGACTCCTTGGCATAAAGCTGGTTGTCTCTAAGAATCTGCAGGACTGTTTTGAGATGTTGGATGTGGGAGTTCCAGGTGTGGCTGTAAATCAGAATGTCATCAAAGAAAACAAGCACAAACTTTCGTAGGTAGAGTTGGAATAGTGTGTTCATTAGGGATTGGAATGTGGCAGGGGCATTGGTCAACCCAAAGGACATTACGAGGAACTCATAATGGCTTGAATGAGTCCGAAAAGTAGTCTTGAATGTGTCTTCCAACCGCATTCTGATCTGGAAGTAGCCAAACCTTAGATCGATCTTGGCAAAAAATACTGCCCCAGGTAATTCATCCAGCAGGTCTTCAATGAGAGGGATAGGAAACTTATCTTTAACTGTAAGCTTATTAAGCTCCCTATAGTCCACACAAAATCTCCAGCTTCCATCTTTTTTTTTTTTTTGACTAGGAGCACGGGGGATGCATAAGGGCTGTTGCTGGGTTGGATGATTGAGCTGGTGAGCATCTCTTCCACAAATTTTTCAATCTCATTTTTCTAGTGATGGGAGTATCGGTAGGGCCTGATATTGACAGGTTCTGAGTGTGTTTAAGGGGTATTGAGTGGTCATGGGTTCTAGGAGGGGGCAGCCCTTTGGGTAGTTGAAAGACATCAGCATAGGAGTGCAGCAATTGCTGCAATTATGGTGGTGTGTGGGCAGTAAGGCATTCAGTGCTGGGGGTGGCTGGTCGGGATAGGGTGAGTAGGAAAAATTTGGATGTAAAAGCCCTTCCATCCGTGAAGTACTAGCTTATTGATGGCCTTGGTAGTAATGAGTTTGAGGGTGGTTTTTTCACTAAGCCTCTTTAGTTCCAATTCCTTCCCTTCCTTCCTAACCCAGAGCTTATTGTCATCATAATCAAAAGTAATAGGAGAGTGACACTTCATCCAATTTGCCCCTAGGATGAGATCATAGTCCCCCAAGTCAAAGAGCCTTAGATCAAATGCAAACTTGTGACCCTGTATGCTCCAATTGCACCGATTGCACTTTTCCTGCACAGTGACTCGCCTCCCATCAGCCACGGTAACAGTAGCTGGGGTAACTTTTGCCAATTGGAGGTTGAGCTCCTTGGCTAGCTTCCCATCCACAAAACTGTGGGTACTTCCGCTATCTATTAAAATCATGATAGATCTCCCACCTAGCTGTCCCTTGAGCTTGAGAGTGTTGTCTCCTAGTCCCCCATCCACAACATTGAGGGATAGCTGAATTTTCTTAGCATCAGTAGGCTCCTCTAGGAGTTCGGAGTCCAGAACATCCTGCCATTCGTCCTCATCTTCTCCAGCAGAATCTTCTATTGTTTGGATGACCATGAGCTTCCTTTGGCTACATTGATGGCCGGGAAAATATCTGTCTCCACATCGAAAACAGACCCCGGGAGATCTTCTTGGGGGAATGGGAGGCTGTTTTTGGGTGGCTTCAGGTCTTGGGTTGGTAAGTGTAGTGTTGGAGGAGGTTTTGGGAAAAGTTTGGGTGGCATTGGGTGGTGGGTTCCAAGGCTTGAATTAGGTTTGGGGTTTGTAAGGAATTTTGGTTTTGCTAGCTTCTAGGTGACTTTCCTGCAATCTAGCTTGCTCGATTGCTGTATACAGCTCAAAGGGTTTAAACATCTTAACTACGCTTCTTATTTCATCATTTAGACCACCAATGAAACAGGATATAAAGTAGGATTCAGGTTGTTGGGGGTATAGTTTTTCCATCCAAAGTTTCAACTCCTCAAATCTGTCTACATAAGCTTCAATCGAAGCATTTTGCCTCAACCTCTGAAATTCTTCTACCACATCGTCATCAACTTCTCTAAACCTCCTACATAAGGCCTCTGAAAAATCTTTCCATCCTATACCTTCCTTATCCTTGCTCCAATTTAAATACCAGAATTCTGCCGTACCTTGCAGGAACAGATTAGCAAGGTCCACTTGTCTCTCAAGAGACACTTCAAGAATCTGGAAATATTTCCTACACTTGCTAACCCATGATTTACTCCCCTCTCCTTCAAAAAACTGCAACTCACACTTAGGTAACAGCTTATTAAAGTATGATTTTCCGGGACTGTTTGGTTCCCTAACATGAAGTTCATTTGGGGTTGGAAGAGTACCCCTATCAGATCTAGAACTATCAGCAGTGAGGGTTTGAGGTTCCTTACCTCTATTACTGC
>JBBPFJ010000155.1:109538-155465 GCA_037975025.1 Excoecaria agallocha
ATATATATATATATATATACATACATGTACATATATGTGTATTTGTATATATACATATATATGTATATTTATATATATGTATATATATATATATATATATATATATATATACATATATATATGTATATATATATATATATATATATATATAAAGAGCTTAATTAGGAAAGAAGGGATGAAGATAAACAAAGAAATGGTAATTTAAATTATCCATTTTTCTGAAACTTTTATAAGAATAGCAATCAACGTAGGTAGAATGTGATAGTGCATGTATGAGTTGGGAATGGGCATGCTGTTGAGGATCGTGAAACCAAGATTGTGTTCTTGTGTCAACATTGGTGTCCTAAAACTATGACTGTATGCTTATCTGATCTGAGCAATTTGTTGTGGGTGTTATATATTTATGGTTATAATTGTTGTGTTTCATTTCTATTGTAAAAGGTTGTTATTCTCTACTAAATTATGCTTTGATATGATATAATCTATATATGTTCTTAGTTCTGTTGTGTATAATCTTGTATAAAAGAAGTTGAATTGCAAAAAAATAAAGATAAATGATCCATCTATTTCTCAATATTTACACGGATAAAAAACCTTAGCAGATGATAACCACATGTTAAAAACAATTCATTTTAAAAGTCCTTATAATATAGGTTATTTAATTTTATATTTTGTTCAGTTGCATCTTTTTAGTTGATAAAGTTTCTCTTTTGTTAAAAACAAATCATTGAGCAGATTGTATAATCTCATGCTATTTGCAGAAGAATTTTGCTTTTCTATTTCAACTTGCTCTTTCCTTTTTAGAATATTCTTAAGATGCCTCTCTTTCAACTTGCTCTTTCCTTTTCAAAATTCTTCTTCTGTTTTAACTAGCTAGCTACTCCTGAAATTTTTTCTGCATTGCTCTCCATTGTTTGTGCTTCAATTTTTAAGGTAGGCTATGTGCTTATGTCAACAATGGTGTCCAAGTTGTGGACTATCAAATCATGGTTGAGATTCAATGATCCTTCATCCTGCCCTATGCTCCCCATGAGCACGACGGCTTCATTGCTAGTTTTGAGTTTAGCATCCTTTTCTGATTTCTTTCCTTAATCATCTTTATGAGAATCATTAATTTCTTGTACGACACTTGCTGGGTTCTCTTTCTCTATCTGCTCCTTGTCCAGCATTGTCTTCTCTGCTTGATATGATATTGTGGCAGCCTGACACGTTTTCTACTTTTTGTTGATTTCTTCATAAGAAACAATGGCAATTGAGGTGATCCAAAAAAAACTTTCATCTGCTACTGCTCTAGCACTACCTTCGAAGCTATTATACACAATTTCAACTGCTATAATACTTGCTACTTCCATGTTTTCTGATTTTACAAGGTAATTAATGGTTTTAAAAGGTTGATTTTGTTCTCCTAAGTTTAAATACCTGCTCACTTCTTTTTCTTGCATAAACAAAATGATCCTATTACACATTCCGTAAAGAACGAAAACTGATAAATATTCACCGGCTACATATATAATTAACTAGGATAAATGTTCATAGGATAAATCATAGGATGTATTTTAAGTGAAATTGTTTTGATGATCTTGGTTAATTACGTATCTGTGTTCTTTAGCGGTCATAAAAATTATGATCCAAAAATATTTTTTGAATTTTAGAAAAACCAAAGAAAATACTACAGACGTGAAGAAACTACTCTTTTATCATGCCTTCATTCTGTGTTTTTTTAACTTTTTGAATAAAGAGATGTATAGAAGCTTTTTTTGGTAGGAAACAAGGCCAATATTTTTTTTTGTTTCTACTGCTTATAATCAAAGAAGGAAGATTCTACTCTAATCATCTACTTGTAAATTAGATTTGATATGATTTATTGACTTCGTTATTGATTCATTGTCTACCTGCTTTCATATACCAAATGATGTGGATTATTTGTTACAGTTTCTTAAATGTTTCTCTTGATCCTAATACTAGAGAATCTATCATTCCTTGCAAATTATAATTTACATGTAAATAAAGCAAGCAAATTGTCAAGAAGGGTGTTTATTTCATCAGGACGAGGTTGGAGTTTTGCTGGTGATATTATTTGGTGTGTGTATAGGCCTGCAGTGTATTGGAGAAGCTTTTTAAGGATCAACAGACCCTTCTATCATCCTTGACAGCCACAGTACATCCTAGTTGTGATGAATTTACATGTATTGTTTTATATAATTTTTTGTACAGCACTGTAAAATTTATACACAATACCGATATTGTTATTGCTTGTACAAATTAGATAATTTTTTGTACAATTACAAAACATTATATACACCACAGATATATGTATACAATAATTATGATTTATATATTTAAATTATTGATTAATATATATCTTCAATTTAAATTTTAAACTTTTTATATTGAATTTATCATGTTTAATTTGCGATTTGCAGCAAAAATTAAAATAAAAAAATTTTATGTTATCGACAAATTACCAATGGAAAAATCCATCGTTACCATTTTAATAGTTTTAATATTTATATTAAAAATATTTGCTGACAAAATTACAGACAAAAAAAATTTGCTGCTGTTTATATTAAAATAAATTAATAATTTATTAATTAAATTTATCGATGCTTACCGATGGAATATTCCATCGTTAGATGGTCAACGCGATGAAACATCCGATGGATTTTTAATAAAACTACCGACGGAACTTTTTAAATAAATCCGTTGGTAATATTTATTGACGGAATTTTTTGCCGATAAATTGTTACCTACAAGCATTATAGGGACGAATCCATTCCGTCGATAAAATAATAAAAAACCGTTGGTAAGGTCTTTTTTCGTTGGTAAAAAGCAAATTTCCTCGGTAAAAATCTATCGATAAAATGTATTTTTTGTAGTGTATAGAGCTTAGTGGTGGATAGATAGGCATGCTTATAGGATACAAATGCAACTGCAATAGTTTGACCACACATGGCACCATAGTTTGTCCCTAATTGGGACCATAGACCTGACCCTGGTTGGGTCTACAGGTTTGATACCTTTAGGTATTCACAGGAATAATACCTTAAGGTATTCACATGATTGATACCTATAGGTATCCATATCACTCATTATTCACACCCACAGAACTTATGCAGGCCGTGAGACCCTAATTATGACTCTAGTTAAAAATGCATGATTAAATGAAATTATATTGATTAAGATCAAATTAATTATGTGAAATTTGTATTGAAGTTGTAAGGCATGTGATAATTTAATTTTATTATGATTTGAATGTAAATTATTTAGCATAAAATGTTTAAGGGTGTAATTAAAGTATAGAATAATAAATGTGGGGTCAATTTGTAAAGGTGGCACATGTGGGATAAATTTTAAAAAGGTAGAAACAAGTTAGGGTTAATGTTATAAGGAATTAAAAGAAGAGGGTTAGTTTCATTACATACGAATTACTAGAGGACCAAAAAGGGGACTTTTCCTTCCTTTTTAAAAAGGCTAAATTCATGCATGAGGAGAGAGAATTACATGCATTGGGTGTTCTTTGAGTTGGGATGGCATCTTCTCTCTCTTCATCTCTTATCTCTTATCTCTCTCCTAAGAAAATTTATCTCTTCATCTAAAAAATTTCCAAAGAAAATATTTTGCACGAGAGTGGATTTAAAGGTTTTTAAAGGGAGTTTGTAAAGGTAAGGGATTCGATTTTCATCTAATTTCTTCTTCTTCTTTCTTAAAGACAAAATGAATGTTAATGAAAAAAAAAGGGGAATTTGGTTTTAATGCATGGGTGCATGAATATATGTAGAAGAAGAAGAAGTAAAAAGTAAAAGGATAGAAAAAAGGAAGTTGTAAAAGATTTAAGTTTCAAAGAAGATTTTGGCCAAGGTATGGGAAATTATGTATTTTCCTTGCATGCACATGAGCAATGAAGAGAGACATGGAATAGTGTATGAGATCAAGAACAAAAGAACCAAATTAATCTTTGATGGCTTTAAATAAGAACAATTATGGAAGTGGTTGAATTACTTGCTGTATTTTTCGTATAACTTGGGCTACAAAACTCTAATTGAGTTCATTCCAATTGGGAATTTTACATAAGACTTGTATCTATATTTTTGTAGAAGAAACCTAATGTAAGGAACCAAAATAGGCCCTAGTAGAATTTAAGGGCATTATCATTTTATTAATATCTAATCAAGCTTAATTAGATGAATTATTATAAGTTAAGACATTTATAATTATTGTCTTTAAGTGAAGGAGGGTAAAGTAATTATTTTACCATAAGTATAATTGGAAATAAAAAATAAAGTTAATGGGATCAATTGGGTCAAAGTGTGATTAAGTGGTCAATTATGGTATATTTATATTTTAATGGGCCAAATTAAATAAAAGAAAAGTTATTTTGGGTGCAATTAAAAGAGGATAGAAATTTTGGGGCCAATGTTGAAAAAAGGATTAATTGGGGTTGATTACATAAGAGAAAGAATATAAGGGGTTGAAATTGTGATGAAAAAGTTAGTGGGGGAGGATTTTTGACATGCAAAATTTTTAAGGACCTAAAAGAGACTTATCCTCCCACTTTACACTTTAGAGCATTGCATGTTGGAGAGAGAAAGACCAATTTTAGGTATAAAAAGGGGGAAGGGCAAATTTTAAAGGAAGAATATAGTTTTCCTTCATCTTTCTCATCTCTCCCTAAAGAAATAACGCTCTCTCTCTCTCTCTCTCTCAATTCTCATAAGGAATTCCTTATGCATGTGGATGGATATAAGGTTTTTGAAGGTAATATGCAAAGAAGAGAAAGTTAAGAAGAACAAAAAAAAGGAGTTGTATAAAGATTGAAGAAGAGTGGATTTCGACTAAGTTATGGGAAATTATGTATTTTCTTTGCATGCATGTGAGCAATGATGAGAGACATGGAATAGAGTATGAGATTAAGAACAAAAGAACCTGGAATTAATTTTTGATGGCTTTAAATAAGAACAATTATAGAAAAAGGTTAAATGACTTGTTGTATTTTTTCATATAAATTGGGCTACAAAACTCTAATTAAGTTCATTCTAATTGGAAATTTTACATAAGACTTGTACCTACATTTTTGTAGAAGAAACCTAAGATTGGTTTTGCCTCTTAGTAGCCTTAATCTTTGATAGAAGCTAAAAGTGAATTGCAATCAATTTTAGTGGACAATTTATAGTAATTTGAGTATAATTGTTTGTATAGTTTTTCAAATGATATGAGGATACTTTCTGGTTAAACTAGACTTATATGTGTACCATTTATATGGAGAAAGCATAAATTGATTCTATTTCTAAGAATGTCAAAAGTTAACTTGAATTCGAAATAGTTGATAGCACTATTTCCAGAAATAGTTCTTAGTATTTTTGCAATATCTTGAGATTTATATATGATAATTAGATAATTCTAGTTAGGTTATAAAATAGACTCCTATATCTACCTTTTCTATGAATAAAGAAAAGTCTAAATATGCCTCTAAACCTGCCTAAACTTAATTTGAAAATCAGAATCCTAGCTCCTACCATAATGAATAGGCATTAGTAATTTTCATAGATATTGAGTTGTAGAAATGATATTGTAATGATTCTTGATGTTTCAGAAACTAGAAACACAGGGGAACAAATTTGTAGAAGACCATTGTTTCTTAAAATGCTGTTTTAAAGGTCAAAAATTGCTCACAAGATGAACTTGGGAATATGTCACTGCCCTATCATGACTCGGACAACTATCACAACTCGTGACAGTGTGCTCTCTGTAATGACTCAACCATTTTTCATGAGTCATGACTCCCACCTGTCCAAGTCATCCCATCTATTTGAGTCATCCCTCTTAAGTCTATAAATTGATACTAAAGCATTTTTAGACATTCCTAAACACTTTTAGTTCATTGGAAGCATAAAGATAAAGGTTTTAAGCAAGAATAATATGTGATTTCCAGATCGCAAGGTGACATAAAGTCCAACTAAACCTTTTTAATAATTATGGAGCATATCTTGCCATAGAAACAACACATAATAAGGGATGCATACACTAAATTTTTTATAATATCTTAGTGTAAAGCAATTGGTATGATCAAATGTTAAAATAAGTACATAGAAATTGTAAGCTAAGGTAAATTATTATTTACCATATATATATGATAACATGAATATGATATGATGTGATGATTATATGTCATACCTATATGTTGTTATGCCAAATGTATAGTCACAAGGATAATGTGAAGCAAAATGTCAACACATGAATAAATGATTGACAAAACATGATATTACTTGTTGAGTATGCAATGGGTTTCATTCTAAAATATTGGGAATGAAGCATATTATATGGCAAGTTTATAATCAGGTAAGCACTATTACTTAATTAAAATGGCATGATTAAGCATATGTGATGTCACATGTTAGCATGCTAAAATACAGGTCTATAATGACATAGGCTCAATTATAGAAATATTGTTAAAGTATACATTTGCAATGTTATATAAGACTATGTATACAAGTGTATACACTAGAGATGGTGTATCTTGTCATGTGATTGTTTACATGAGCAAATTGTATAAATTGTTTTATGAATTGTGCATATTTGTTTATGCACTAGAGAAGATATATTTTTACAGGATTATATACAGGTGCAAATGGTATAATATAAGTACAATCTTGTTATACAAAATAGTAATACTTAATTGTGCTCAAGATAATACATTTATAGAAAAAAATTTATACATGTACGTGTATATGATATCATGCTCATAGTTAAACGTGAATATATATGTATGAACATCTTTATGCATATGATGAGATAAGAGTAAAGTACAGAATAGCAATACCTAACAGTGAACATGTATATGATTACATTGTTCATAGTTACATAAGAGTATACATGTGCATATATGAATATGATTGAATAAAAGTAAAGAGATTATATTGCCTGCATTAGTGTCTAGGTTATGGATGGATAGGCCTGCCTATAAGGGTAACTTGCAGCTGCTAGAGTATAGTTTTGACCTCGTTTGGGTCTGCTTGAAAACTAAAGCACAGTTGAACCCATTTGGGTTATAAAGTACAGTGTAACCCGACCCCGTTTGGGTCATATTATACAGAAATGGTCCCGTTTGGATCATAAACAACTCCATTTGGGTTGTAGTCGACCCTATTTAGGTCTGCTTGACCGATATATCTTACAGTTTTATCCCTATAAGGAATCACTGTTTAATACCTGTGGGTATCTTATTTGTACCTTCGGGTGCCACCATTATAATTAGACAGTTTTGTACCTTTGGGTGCCACAGTTATAAACAAATAGTTTTGTACCTTTAGGTACTACCGTATAACCCATTATTCACTTCTTTAGAAAAGTGCAGGCCTAATTTATAGTAAAAGAAAAACATCATAGTAAATTGAAAGATTAAAGAAGTATGATAGTTGTAAATTTGATCTTCATATGATCTTTATATGAAATCTATATGTTACATATGGAAATCATGATACTATAAAAGGGTATTTTTTTATATATGCAATTTTACTGCATATAGTATCACATATACATATTAGAGTTATAAGCTATATACCTAATGAACTTGTGCATCATTAATGTTTAGCTAATAACTATATCAGTGATTGCATGTTTCCTATAGTTATGTATTACTCGTTTAAAATTGTTAAATGACATGTAGAATTCTTTATATGTTAGGGTTATGGAATCATTGAGCTAACTTCTAAAGGTTTTCTTATACCTAGGAATTCAAGTTCCATGTATTGGTATTTGTGAAATATGGTGTCGTTCCATAGCTATATTTGGCTCAAATGTACTTCCTTATAGATTCATATTGCTTGTTTAACATTGAATAATGATATGCGAGATTCCGTATATGTGAACATAAATGAATTTGAACTCCTAGCATGGTTTTACAATGGATATATATAAGCAACAGAAGTCAATTTGTATATTAAAGTAATATCAATTAGTAAGGTATATATATATGTGTGTGTGTGACAAGGGAAAGGTATGTTAATGATAGAAACACATAATTCACAATGGCATCGAAATTATTAATAATCATTAATGTATAGAGCTCTGACTTATTAACTTAAAGTTCTATGGTTTTAAAACAGCTACATATTCAAGATAGACTAGTAAGTAAATGTGATTAGTCAAGAATAACATATAGGAAACTGAAAAAGGTAAACTTGATATATAAGGTATTAAGTGAAGCATGAATAATTATTATTATGAGTAAGAAAACAATAAGCAAATAGAATAGCAACAAGAAATTCATATTGGTTATAACTGTAACGAAAGATAATATAGAACCTGGAGAGTGTTTTGAATATTGCTTATAATGATTGGTTTATATGTTTGAAGATATGTTTATATGCCTTTGTATTTTGATGACCTTTAAAAGAGGTCACCTCATGTTTTATGTTCCCCACTAAGCTTTATAGCTTAGCAGGGCTTTTTATCCGTGTAGGTTGCAGGGATAGGTTTTCTTCTCAAGGTTGATATCTGCCACAGGACGACCAACACGAGTCTTAGAAGATTGGAAAGTATATAATCTTCTTTTGGGGTTCTTTTTGCCTAGAGATATATTTGTGTTGAAAATTTTGTAATACTATAGATGTTTTGTATATGTAAATCTTGAAATATTTAAAGAGACTCTCTTGTAAGTAAAGTTTTTAATAGTTAAGTTTCAGTTATGATGGTTTAAGTTATCTTATAAGATATTTGTATAGTATGGTTAATGATTTAATTATGGTAAAGCATGCTTAAATGTTACAGGATAAAGTGTATAACTAAGTATAGGATAAGGGTACACCTAAGATTGATTTTGCCTCTTTGTAGCCTTAATCTTTGATTGAAGTTAAAAGTGAATTGTAGTCAATTTTAGGAGATAGTTTGTAGTATTTTGAGTATAATTGTTTGCATAGTTGTCAAAATGATACGATGCCACTTTCTAGTTAAACTAGACTTATATTTCTACAATTTATATGAAGAAAGCATAAATTAATTCTATTTCTAAGAATGTCAAAAGTTAACTTGAATTAGGAATAGTTGATAGCACTATTTCCAAAAATAGTTTTTAGTATTTTTGCAATATCTTGAGATTTAGATATGAGAATTAAATAATTCTAGTTGGGTTATAAAATAGACTCCCATATCAACCTTTTCTATGAAGAAAGCAAAGTCGAAATATGCCTCTAAACCTACCTAAACTTAATTTGAAAAACTAGAATCCAGTGCTGCCTACCATAATAAACATTCATTAGTAATTTCTATTTATCTTGAGTTATAGAAATGATATTGCAATAATTCTTAATGTTTCAAAAACTAGAAACATAGGGGAACAAATTTGTAGAAGACCGTTTTTGCTGAAAAGGTCATTTTTAAGGTAAAAAATTGCTCACAAAATGAACTTGGAAAACTGTCACTGCCCTATCACGACTCGTGACAGTGTATTCTTTGTAACGACTCGGTCATTTGTCATGGGTTGTGACTCTTTCTTGATCAAGTTGTCCCATCTGTTCGAGTCATCCCCCTTAAGCCTATAAATTGATACTAAAGCATTTTTAGACCTTCCTAAACACTTTTAATGCATTGGAAGCATAAAGATAAAGATTTTAAGCAAGAATAACATGTGATTTCCATGTCCCAAAGTGTTGTAAAGTCAATTTAGACCTTTTTAAATAATTATAGAGTATATCTTGGTATAGACACAACTCATAATGAGGGACACATACATTAAAAATCTGATAATATCATTGGCATGATCAAAAGTTGAAATAAGTATATAGAAATTGTAAGCTAAGGTAAATTATTATTTACCATATATATATGATAACATGAATGTGATATGATGTGATGGTTATATGTCATGCCTATATGTTGTTACGCTAAATGTATAGTCGCAAGGATAATATGAGCAAAGTTTATAATTTGTTTTATGAGTTGTGCATATATCCTTATGCATTAGAGAAGATATATTTTTGCTCGATTATGTACATGTGCAAATGGTATAATATAAGTACAGTCTTGATGTATGTAATGAATATGAACATAGTATTGCCTCTAAATAGAGTTCAAATGTGGATAGATAGGTGCTTATAAGGAAAATTATAGCTGCCATAGTTTGGCCTAGGGTCTAGAGTATAGTTGATCCCATTTGGATCATGAACAACCCTGTTTGGGTTGTTAGTCGACCCTGTTTGGGTTCGCTTGACCTGTCTAGAGTACAGTTTGGCCCCGTTTGGATCTATCGATTTGATATCTTTGGATATCCACTGTTTTGATACCTTAGTGCATCTATAGTTCCCATTATCCACTGTTAAAACTAAGGCAGGCTAAATTTTATTTATAGTACTGATCACAGTTCTCGAATCAAAGCATTTTTTGCTTATTTATTATTATTGAACCATATGATTTGTTTGATTATAAGAATTATGTCTCAAATGTAAATGTCCAAATGAGTAATTATCAACTATATGAAATATGTATATTGGAATATTTGTTGTCCTTGTTGCTTTAATGCTTATATACTTGAGATATTGTTAAAGCTACAAACTTATTATTATTGATATGTTATGTTACATGTGATACATATTGATTATGTATGCTAATGACCGCTGTGAGTGGTAATCCATTATGAGTTATTTCCCTACTAAGCTTTATAGCTTAGCACGGGTTATTTTATCTGTGTAGGTTCAGTAGACAAGACTTTTGTTCAGGGACATTCTCTACATCAGGAAGGGCCAACTTAAGACTGATAGGAATTGATGTAGGGAGATTTTGTATTAATACTTTGAAATGTTTTGTGTTATGGCTAATTGGCATATGAGGATTTATTTAATATGTGTAAAATGAACTGTGTGCACATAGTATTTAAAGTAACATATACATAACATGGTATGCATGATACTAAACATGAGATGAAGTATGCCAACAATCAAAGTAGCACCTATATGTTTATGTAATATAGCATGATATGAGTAGTAGTAACATGATGACTATATAATTGATAATATATAGGCATGACAGAAATGAAAGGCATGATTAATTGATTAAACGAATGTGATTAATGAGGTACCAGTATAGCGGTGTTACAATTATGGTATTAGAGCCTAAGTTTAGCCTTTTCTGGGTAATAAGAACCCAGGACTCTATAGTATGGTATAATGTCTTGTTGGCCTAATGTAGAAGTCCCTGTTTTCTTATAAATAGTAGATGGAAAACTCTAAAGATGCTATTGAGGAATCTGCTGAAAGTAATAGGCCGGCTAGAACAAATCCTTCCAATCTTGGATCTTTATCATCTAATCAAAATGAGATCCCTGTAGCCATTCCTGCAGAAGCATTGTTAAAAATTTCTCAAGGCATGGCCTAAATTCTTCAAAGGATGAAAACACCCATAGCTCCAATATCTGAAATTAGGAAGCATGGTGCAGAGGAGTTTTTAGGCACTAATCTGGAATAGTCAAAGGAAGCTGAATTTTGGTTGGAAAAGCTAGAGAGAATTTTTGACGAAATTCATTGTCCAATAACTTATAATGTGTCCTGTGCTGTGTCTTTACTTCAGGGAGCAGCCTATGACTGGTGGAAATTGGTTCTAAAGCAACCTCAATTATCAGATCCCTTCACATGGGAATTTTTCAAAGCTGAATTCAGGAAAAAGTATGTTACTGAAGTATACAAGCAAGAGAAGCTAAAACAAGTTCTAAACTTGAGACAGAGAGTTATGTCTGTTGCTGAGTATGAGAAAGAATTCAGTCACCTATGCAAATATCTTCCTAATGAGATCCTAGCTGATGGTTTTAAATGTAGATAGTTTGAAGATGGATTAAATGATCGGATAAGAGAGAAGTTACTTGGACCTACATCTCTGCATATAGTTAATTTCACTCAACTTGTTATAGTAGCCTTGCAGGTCGAAAAGAATGAGATAGCTAAAAGAGAGAGAGCAGAGAAAAAATGGGTCCAAAGGTGGATCTTCCACTGGGAAAAGAGTTAGTGGAGCTTAAAGAAATCAGCCAGCTAAGTCTAGCTATAGTTCTACAAAAAGGGACAGAAGGCAAGAATCTTCTCCATCATCTAAAAAGGGTAAAGAAACTTCAGGGAAGTAGAGTGGGGGGCAACCACCAATATGTCCCCATTATATTAGGTAGCATTGGGGCAATTATAAGAAATTGGCTGGAGCATGCTTCAGATGCAGTACTACTGATCATTTTATGGCCAATTGTCCCTCGAAGCGAGAGCAAGTTTTTAGGTAGCATGGTAGTAAAAGAGCTTTTAATGCAACCTTTTTTGGTAGAGGTAGAGGTAGAGGATGTAGGGGATCGAATCACCAGGGATCCCAGTCTAGGAGTGTGTCTGAATCAGTTGATAAACCCTTAGCTCTAGTTTTTCCTAGTCGGGCTTGTGCAATGAAATTTCGAGGTGATTAGAATTTTCCAAAAGTTATAGCTAGTATTTTCTCTCTCTCTTTAATTCTAATATGCATGCACCGATTGATCCTAGTTCTACTTATTCTTATATTTGCACTGGGGATATGGGTAGAAATATGTCTACTGTACATGAACTGGATTATAATATTTGTGTAACCAACCTTTTGGGTCACAGTGTTGTTGTTAATAGATGATGGAATATGACATGGTATGAACATGGCAATCACGCAGCGGAAAAACAACAAAAACGATCATACATGCCAAACAATTCCATGACAAGAATCGAAACATGCAATTTTGGGGTTTTTGAAACTTACAAATTTTGATGCCTTTTAAATATTGAATTTGGTGATGGCCAGCAACTAAGATGACTTTATCCGCCTCAGATCTTGATCACCAATGCCAAGGAATAGCCTTTTATGCCACTCCCTCTATTCTCACACACACAATTACACCGACGGCTTAAAATAGAGGTTGCTAGCTCTCTTTTAAGGTATTGTGTAATGGCTATGGTTTGAAGCTATAAAATTTGATTTTGTACTTCTCTTAGGATGCTATTACTACCCAAGATCACAAGAGAATGAGGAACTATCCTTTCTCCTTGTGAAAAATTAGCTAAAAGAAATTCTTGAGAGAGAGAGAGTTCACGCAAAAACCATAGAATAACTAGGGTTTCTAGTTTTCTCTCTCATTCAATATATATCCATTCATTTTTAAGTGATAAATTTAAAATCAAATACTTAAAGATAATTAATTTTAGCCTTTATCACTTCTTTAAAATAAGAGATATATATTGATTTAAATTCTTTTGAATTAATCCAAGATTAAAACATAAGACATATTAATCAAATAAATCACTTAATAAATATAAAGCATGTGCCGAAATTCCTTTATTTTCTCTCTAGGAATTTCCGCCACTAATATTCCTAATAAAGTGATTTAATTTGATCATAAGTCTTTTAGGCTTTAATACTCAATTAATTAAATTAATGCAAGACATTTAATTAATTGAAATTAAACCTTATGGGCTGAATTTCTCTTTCTTATGGGCCAAGGTCCAATAGCAATCTAAAACCCATCACACACATTAATTTGATTTTAATTAAAAGCCCAAATTAATGCTCAATACTTTATTTAAATATTTTAAGCCCAATGCTTTGTGTGTGATCCTATAGGTCCATTTAATGTTGGCAATAAATTAATAAATTAATTCAAAGGCTATATATATTCTCTAGCAAGATATTATAGCATTCCAAATTAAATGAAAATGCATATGGCATTTCGTGACCTAATGCAATTTTGCATAGTCCCTTACCCATAAATATCAGAATTAATATAAGGCATGGAACTAGTTATCCTTATATATATTAATTCCTTTTTTGATATTCCAGTGACACTGAACTCTCAGATAAATAATGATTACTCATTATCTCATCTCGGTATGGCCATACACTTCTCAGTTCACTGATCAAGTGGCCGATGATATTTTCTCTCATATCGAGAGGGGTAATCCCTTCACTTCTCTCATGCTCTCTAACATGAATCAATGCATATCCAATCATACCCGTACTTGTCACTCTGTTACGAGCACATTAGGTGTATGTCAAAGTACACAGTAATTCATAAAGAGTTTCATAGAGATTTCAGGTCTAAGAACTCTGATACAAAACTTGCATATGAGAAACACTTATGAATTGTACCATGTAGTGTTCTTATGAGCAGATTGTATCCAGATACCATGTTCTTTAACATGTATCTATGATCTCTGATTGACACTCTTGTCCTAATGATCCGTAAGACAGAACTCATAATATCAGAGAGAGCATACTAGTCTTAATTCATTGTTATTCCCATAACAATAACTGACTAGAGATATTTAGAATGAAATCTCATTTGTTTCAAGGTCTTACAACCATGTGCCTCACACATGATAACTTAAACCGAAACAACATTCTTGGATAGTTCTATCAATTGATATGCACAGGAATACAATGGATAAAATAAATGCCTCATTTTATTAATTCAAAGTGTTTTATTACAATGTATTAGGGCTAGGGCTTACACTAACAATCTCCCACTAGCACTAGTCCCAATTGGTCATAGCCCTAAGACCGAACGCTCTCAAATGAGCTTTGTGCAGATTTGGACGTAACTGTTTCGTCAAAGGATCTGCTACATTGTCTTCACTTGCTATCTTGCTAACCTTGACGTCCCCATGATCAATGATTTCTCTGATCAGGTGGTACCTCCTGAGTATGTGTTTGGATTTCTGGTGTGACCGGGGCTCCTTGGCCTGTGCGATGGCCCCGTTGTTGTCACATAAAATTTCTAATGGATCTAGGATGTTTGGGACCACTCCTAATCCAGAAATGAAATTTTTAATCCAAACAGCCTCTTTTGTAGCCTCACTTGCTGCAATATACTCAGATTCTGTAGTTGAGTCGGCAAACGGTCCCTTGCTTCGAGCTTCTCCAGCTGACAGCACCACCATTTAAAACAAAAATAAACCCAGATTGTGATCTAGAATCCTGAGTGCTGGTCTAAAAAGCAGCATCGGCATAACCTTGTATGACAAGCTCTTCTTGACCACCATACACCAAGAAGTGATTCTTAGTCCTTCACAGGTACTTTAGAATCCCTTTTACAGCAGACCAGTGCTTCTCACCAGGGTCTTGTTGAAACCTACTGGTTATACTCAGTGCATGAGCAACATCCAACCTAGTACATAACATAGCGTACATGATAGATCCAATAGCAGATGCATATGGGATTTTACTCATGTTGTCCCTTTCCTCTTTGATTTTAGGGCACTGTTCTTTAGTCAAAGGAACTCCCAAAGCCAAAGGTATGTACCCTTTCTTTGAGTCTCCCATACTAAAATGCTTTAGTACTTTGTCTATGTACTTTTCCTGACTTAGTCCCAACAGCCGATTCGATCTATCTCTATAGATTCGATTACCAAGTATTGTCTCGGCTTCACCTAAGTCTTTCATTGAGAAACATTTTCCCAACCATTGCTTAACCTTTTGCAATGTTGGAATGTCATTCCCAATGAGAAGGATGTCGTCCACATATAGGACCAAAAATACTACTATGCTCCCACTAACCTTCTTGTACACACAAGGCTCATCTTTGTTCTTGATGAATTCAAATTCCTTGACAGCCTCATCAAAATGAAGATTCCAACTTCGGGATGCTTGCTTTAATCCATAAATAGATTTTTGAAGCTTGCAAACCTTCTTAGGATGCTTGGGATTGACAAAACCTTCAGGTTGTGTCATATACACATCCTCAAGTAAATTTCCATTGAGGAAAGCAGTTTTGACATCCATTTGCCATATCTCATAATCATGATATGCAGCTATGGCAAGCAAGATCCTAATGGACTTGAGCATGACTACAGGCAAAAAGGTCTTGTCATAGTCTACACCATGAGTTTGTCGAAAACCTTTTGCTACTAGTCTACCTTTGTAGGTCTTATCAGTTTTGAGTTTAAATAGCCACTTGCATTCAATTACCTTAGCACCTTCCGGTGGATCAACCAAGGTCCAAACCTGGTTATCGTACATTAATTGCATCTTGAATTTCATGGCTTCAAGCCAATTTTTCGAGTCTGGGCTCTCAATAGCTTCTTGGTAGGTAGTAGGATCCTCACGATCTACTAACTCAACAGTGTCACTATCGGTGATTAGAAATCCATATCTCTCAATCTCTCGATGTACCCTACCAGACCTTCTAGGTTCTTGTGTAATGGGTTCTTGTTCCACAACTGGTTGTGAACTTGATCCCATTTCTAACTCATCCTCATGGGAGTTTGTGGCGCTTGAATTTCTCCAAGTTCTACTTTACTCCCACTTCCTTTCTTGAGAAGGAACTCCTTTTCCAAGAAAACAGCCTTACGAGCAACAAATACTTTGTTCTCGGCTTGTGAGTAAAAGTAGTATCCCTTTGTTTCTTTGCGATAACCCACAAACAAGCAGATAGTGGATTTGGACTCTAGTTTGTCAGATGTTAATTTCTTAACATGTGCTTCACAACCCCAAATCCTGAGAAAAGACATATTGGGTTCTTTCCTAGTCCATACCTCGTATGGTGTCTTCTCAACTGCTTTAGTTGGAGTACGGTTCAATAGAAACGCATCAGTTTCTAATACATAACCCCAAAAAGAGATAGGAAGTGTAAGGCCCCTAACATGACCCTAATTTAATTTGCATATTTGTATGATTAAGTTAAAGGGATAAATTAGCATGCTATTATATTAATTGCATGAAAATAAATAAAAGAATATGGTTTAATAGTATTGGAGGATGTAATTGAAGTAAATAGGTGTTAATTTGGGGTTAATTTCTAATTATGGCATTTTGGTGGCCAATTGTAAATAAAAGCATTTAATTCAAGGTTAATTTGGAAGATTGAATTAATTGGTAGCTTGAATTAAGAAAAAGAGTTAGTGGAGGGGTCTTACTATAACATGCATAAAGGTTTGTGCCTTTTGTTTGACATGCAATTTTACAAAGGACTAAAGAGGGGATTGTTAAGTTAGTATAAAAGGCTTAAGTTAGTGGAATTTGTAAGTGTCTTGTGTTAGTGAAAATCGGCAGTGAAGAGTGGAGAAAACCAGAAAATAGATCACCTTCTTCTTCCTTTTGATTTCCAATGTTTTATCTTAAATGCATTGAGGATGATGTTTGTTGGTTAAGCAAGAGTAAAATGCAGTAAATTAAGGTAATCAAACTCTTAATTTAACCCTCCATCATCTTCATCTTCTTCTTCTTTATCAAGTTAACTTAGAATAGTGTATTTGCTAGAAATTTAAATGATAATGGTGATGGAATTGTGAAGGAGAAGAGGAAGGAAGAAGGAACAAAGGAAAAGGAATTGATAGTGGTTGAAGACCTTGGGTTTATCAGCTAAGGTATGGGAATTTAGGCCATTCATATTGCATGTAAAAATGGATTACTGGAAGTGAATAGAATTTACAGAATTAAATTTACGTTTTTCTGGAAGTTTATCGTTGAAAGGTTGAAGAAGACAGACTTGCCGAGTCATGAATGACTTCACGAGTCGTGAACATCAGTCCGACTCGTAAAGCTCTTCACGAGTCGTGAAGTCAAGTCTTTCTTCTTCACTCGTGAAGCTCTTCACGAGTCGTGAAGTCGAGTCTTTCTTCTTCACTCGTGAAGCTCTTCACGAGTCGTGAAGTCGAGTCTTTCTTCTTCACTCGTGAGCTTCTTCACGAGTCGTGAAGTTCAGCTTTTCTTCTTCACTCGTGAGCTTTTTCACGAGTCGTGAAGTTCAGCTTTTCTTCCTCACTCGTGAGCCACTTCACAAGTCGTGAAGTATAGTTCCTTCTCCACTCGTGAACCTCTTCACGAGTCGTGAGAATCACCTTATTTGCTTCACTCGTGAATCCCTTCACGAGTCGAACTCCTCTTCATGATTGAATGACCTGTCTTGAATGTTTTGCTCATAAGTTGAGCTATAGAACAGCAAATTGAGTGATTCTTTTTGCATTGAAAAATAGACTTCCATACCTATATTTCACATGAAGAAACCTAAGCTTAAATCTGTCTCTAGATACATGTAATCTATAGTTGAATCCGGACTAGTTTTCTAGACTACTCTATGTAACAGAAATGGCTAGTATGAATAGATTGTTGCTACACTTGATAATATGATTCTTTAATTGATTGAGACAGCTATTTGCTTATGTGATAGAAAGTTAAATGAATAATGCATGTAATATGACTGTCAATGAAGGAATTGTATACATACACATGCGTTCATTTGTGAATATGAATAAAGACTAGAAAGGAATTATCGAACCCATACATGTAAATCTTATGACATGTAAGTGCACCTTTTATATGCACTTGTGATATGAAAAAGAGAATAATAGCATGACCTTGGCATGTGTATATGCCATATGAAAACGTGTTGATATTTTGTATAGCACATGACTTGAATGATGATAAAGGTATATATATATATATGTGTTGGAAACATGCTCATAAGAATAAATCGACTATATGCGAATGTACCCACAGGTATGTACATTTATGATTATGTATATGAGTATATGAGCATGTAATTGCCTATGAGATAGAAGATGAATTAGCATGACTATGAACATGTGAAATGCTTAATGAGGGCATGATCAAGTCTATGATATGATGATTATATGTCATGCTTATATGATATGATGTAAATGATATAGTCATACAGATATGGATGAGCCAGATATATATATCTTGGCATATGAAATGTGCATGTATCTGATTATGCACCAGAGAATTCACAGGTTGATAAGACTATGCATATGTGCAAACGGTATACTACGAATACATTATTAAAATGTGAATTGAACACGAATATAGTTTCGCCTGCGATAGAGTTTTAGATGTGGATAGATAGGCGCCTATAGGGAAATTGCAGCTGCCATAGTTGGCCCATTTGGGTCCATAGTATATGATCCCGTTTGGATCATGATCAGCCCCGTTTGGGTTGATAGGCTACCCCGTTTGGGTATGCTTGACCGGTCCATAGTACAGTTGGCCCCGTTTGGGTCTATAGATTCGATATCTTCGGATATCCCTCATTTGATACCATTGTGTATCCATAGTTCCCGCATCCACTGATAAAGCTAAGGCAGGCTAAACGTTATTCATATTAATGATCAAAAGTAAACAGTTAAAGTTATTTGACTAAAGATTGATATGTGGCTTATATTGTTGGTTTACCACAGGAATTATGCTTCAATTGAATATGTTCACATGGAATATTGCCATCTATATGAATTATGAAAAAGAAATATGTGTTTCTCTCTCTTGGGTACAATGCTTATGTACATGAGAATATGCTTATGCTTTAAAGTATTTGTTATTGTTGCCATGTTATGTTGGACATGTTGATTATAGTATATGAACATATTGTATATGTATGTTTTGATGGCCTTGTGTATGGCCATCCATCTGTAGATATTCCCCACTAAGCTTTATAGCTTAGCACGGGTTATTTATCCGTGTAGGTACCTTCTAGAAAGACTTTTGCTCAGGGACGTTCTCTGCATCAGGAAGGGCCAACCATCGACTTATAACCTTGATGTAGGATATTTTTTTTTGTAATACAGCTATCATATGTTTTGTATAATGGCCAGTCATATTTTGATATGTATATAACCTATGTGGGATAATGTAACTCACTAGTAGTAAAGCTACGAAAGAACAGGTGTGCATGTGATATGCATGAAGTAATATCCATATAGTTAGTATGCATGATACTAAGCATGAAATGAAAAATAGGAACAGACAGGTGGCACAAATATTAGTATATGAAACAGTATGAGCATGATTAATAGTATTCATGATACATGTGAAAATAGGGTATTTGCATAGGGGGTGCTACAGGAAGATTAGCTTGACTCATCATAGATCGAACCGTGTCCAACAGAGTTCGATTTCTCCTTTCGGACACACCATTCCATTGTGGTGTTCCAGGAGGAGTGAGCTGTGAAATAATACCACACTCTTTTAGATGATTGTCAAACTCTTGGCTTAAGTATTTGCCACCTCGATCTGATCAAATGGCTTTTATACTTTTGCCAAGTTGGTTTTCTACTTCGTTCTTAAACTCTTTGAATTTCTCAAAAGTTTCAGACTTGTACTTCATTAGATAGACATAGCCATATCTATTGAAGTCATCTGTGAATGTCACGAAGTAGCTAAAACCACCTCTAGCTTGTGTACTTAAAGGTACACATACATCAGTATGTATTAGTTCCAATAAGTTATTAGTCCTTTCACCTTTCTTGTTAAAAGGACTCTTTGTCATTTTTCCATGCAATATGGCTCGCATGTGTCATAAGACTCTAAGTTGAATGACCCAAGCACTCTAGTTTTGTGGAGTCTTAAAATGCATTTTTCGTTTGCATGTCCTAAACGACAATGCCAAAAGTAAGTAGGGTTCAATTCATTTGACTTAACCCTCTTCGTATTAATGTTGTATATGGACTCTTTGTTTTGTAGATCAAGGATATAAAGGTCATTTTGCAACATGGCATTGCCATAAGAAATGCCTTGACGACGAATATGAGCATTGCCATTTTTAATAACAAAATCAAATTCATCATTACCCAAACATGAAACTGAAATAATGTTTCTGCTCATAGCAGGCACATAATAACGATTATTCAAAACAATACAAAGTCCGAAAGGTAAAGTGAGGTGATAGTCGCCTATCTCCATGGTGTTGGATTTTAACGGTTACATGCATCACATACATGAGCGGAATTTTAAAATTTTTTAACCATTAGATCTGATCTTGCCATGAATACACAATATAACTATATGAGAATAAGAAAAACCACCTTTGATTTTTGTTGAACAGTTGATTTTACTTCACACCGAGTTGTCGCAAACCACAGTGTCCAAAATCGAACACCTCCAATGAGTAATCCACACTAGAGAGGGGTAAATTGAACCAACAAATTGGTGTTTAACTAGGGCTGGCCAAAATTCCCAAGAGCTAGCTTAGGAGTTGGCGCAAAAGGGAGAGAGAAATTAAGAGAAAAGACTTTCCTTTTATTTTAATCACTTAACCCTAATTCTCATTAGTTGGCCTTTTATAGTTAGGTTAAAATTCCAACTCCTTAATGAGATTGGGCTCTTTAAAATTGCTAGAGAATTATTAATTGGGCCTCTGGAATTAATTATAATCATTTGGACTTAATTAAATCCAAATTAAATCTTTTCATAAAAGACCATGCACAAAATCCACAAACTAGGCCCTTTGTGCATCTAATTGGATTTAAATACCCAAATGGATTCCAAATCCAACCAAATTAAATATGCGAGTTCCATAACACTTATGTAACATATATAAATTAATTTGGTCCAAGAAAAAGCACTCTAAGCCCTTTTGTATGGAGTTGACGTGTGGCCCTCTTCTGGAGGGCTTTCGCCAACTTTCTTCATTCCTCTGGCCCTTAATAATTCCTCCAATGGTCCTATTAATTATTATATCAGTCCTATAAAACTTATAGTAGTCTTATAACACTTATAAGATAATAATAATTAATCATGAAATACATTATTTCATTTAGGTCCAATTTACAGAATATTTCTCAAAAGTTCCGCGGACAATTTTATTTGATCATAATTAATTAAACTCTTTAATTAATTATTATCATATTCTCTTCTCTACCTTCATAATAATATCAAATATTATTATCCTTGTCATTTTACCATTTTACCCTTTTCTCTATATGCGTGTGACCTATTGGGTTTCTGTCCATGTTGGCAGTATAATATGTAATTGTGAGTTCTATTCAAAACTCACATGATTTAAACTCCTTTAAATCATTTTATCAATCTCTATTGATATTTTGATACATCATTATACAAGTCATGATTGGCCTCTAGCTAGGTATCATGACTACCCAAATGTCAGGAAAGTCATGTGGTTTGACTATACCCTTCCAAAGAAACAGTTACGGTGCAATTACTCCTTTCACCACTCTTATTTCAATTAGATTCTGAGTATGGATTTCTGTCAACTCATATAAATCTAATTATGTATGTTCTATTAATTTAACCATTGTTCCTAAAATGCCCTTCATGGATCTCCATCCATCTCGGTATATTACTCTGGCCAGAGATTCTCTGAACAAGGCAATTATAGAATCATGCGAGATAACTTCCCTTGTTAAATCTGGGATGGTGAATCCTTTGTCAATCACTCAACTATCTTCAAGTAGGTCATGATATACCCAATCTCCTAACTATGTTCACTCCCAGTTGGAAGTAATCAGTTATGGAGTCAAAGTATACCACTTGCTACTTAAGATAACTTTGGTGATCTCAAGTCTAAGGATACTTGCACAACCACTATGAAGAGATTCCTCACTGACATAGATTTAATATCCATATGAGGATTCTCTTTGCAGGTCTCCAATGAACTTGTTCCTCTAACAAGCATCCACATGTTAGCTTTGATTATCATCCATAATCATAGTTATGAGAACCACTGCTTGAACCATTCAAGAAGCATAACATGTGCTAGTCTGTCCGAATTAACAATGTCCTATCTTGTTAATTCTATGACTAGGGATATTTAGATATTAACACATTTGCATGCGATAGACATCTCACATCATGAACACCTTCATGATTGCCTTTGTACTGTGTTTATAATATCTAGGACTTCATTTATTAATTTAAGATTTACAAACTCATGTATTCAAACATAGCATTAATAAATGAATGATGCCTTTTATTAAGAATATAAATTTGATACATATGAAAGACATCCCTATTACATGGGCTCTAGGGCATACTCTCTAACAATCTCCCACTTGCACTAGAGCCAATCACTCATATGTCTCAGACCCATGCTATTTATATGGTGATCATGCTTTATCGGGGAAAGTGCTTTAGTGAGGGGATCCACCACATTGTCATCTGTGGGAACCCTTTCTATTTTCACATCATTTCTAGCTACTATTTCCCTTATGAGATGGTAGCGTCTGAGAACATGTTTGGATCGCTGATGAGACCGTGGTTCCTTTGCTTGCGCAATGGCTCTATTGTTGTCACAATATAAAGGAATTGGATCAACAATGCTAGGCACCACTCCTAGTTCGGTTATGAACTTTTTGATCCAGACTGCTTCTTTGGCTGCTTCTGAAGCAGCAATGTACTCAGCTTCCATCATGGAATCAGCAGTTGTTTCTTGTTTGGAACATTTCCAACTAACTGCTCCTCCTTCCATTATGAACACATAACCAGATTGTGATTTACAATCATCTTTGTCAGATTGGAAGCTGGCATCTGTATACCCATTTACTTCCAAACTGCCCTCTCCATATACCAAGAATTTATCCTTAGTCCTTCTTAAGTACTTAAGAATATTCTTGATAGCTGCCCAATGTTCCTCTCCAAAATTAGATTGGAATCTGCTTGTGACACTCAAAGCAAATGCTACATCTGGACGTGTACATAACATAGCATACATGATAGAACCAATTGCAGATGCATATGGTATTTTATTCATGCTCTCTCTATCATCTAGTGTCTGCGGATACATAGACTTAGAAAGGTGTTTCCCATGCACCATGGGTATAAACCCTTTCTTAGAGAGATCCATATTAAACCTCTTCAATACTTTATCTATATATGTACTCTGAGAAAGACCTAGCAACCTATTGGATCTATCTCTATAGATCCTTATTCCCAGAATATAGGATGCTTCTCTAAGGTTTTTCATGGAGAATTGCTTGGATAACCATATTTTAACAGATTGGGGAAGAGAAATGTCATTTCCCATATCAATATGTCATCTACATATAGAACTAGGAAGACAATTGCACTCCCACTGACCCTTTTATACACACAAGGTTCATCTTCATTGTAACACCCTTACCCTGTACTTAGCTATAACACTGTGATTAATATTAATCAAGCATGCTTATCAACATTTCATCTGATAATCCACTAAACAGATATCCAAAAGTTAACTATTAGAAGCTTCACTTACAGGTGCAACTTACTAACATCAAAGATTACATATACAAAGCATCTGTAGTAATTACAAAATTTCCAGAATTTAAAGTTTCCACAACTACAAATCATAAGGACAAAAAGAAGACTCTAATATCAATCTTCTAAGACTTGTGTTGGCCAACCTGCTGCAGAAAACAGACCTGGAAGAAAGTCCTGTTCTCCCAACCTACACGGATAAACAAAAATCCGTGCTAAGCTATAAAGCTTAGTGGGGAATACTATAAATGATAACGACTACTCACAGTGGTCGTCAACAAGCATACATTATAAACTATAAAGTATAACTTATACTCAACAATTAACCATATAAGCATAATTGTCCTTTAATCTTGCGATTCATTCATTGATTATTTTACCACTGTTTATACTTAGTCATTCCTTCCACTTTTTCATATAAGATAGGAATATAAGCATATACATATTCACATATGAGCTATGATCAACATTCACATATAAGCTATGATCAACATTTACATATAAATATTCGCAAGTAAAACAAGGCATTAGTACTATGAAAGTTCATCATTTATCAATCAAGAAATATATTCGAATTACTTATTGTACCAATGCATACATAGAATTTCTAGCTTGCTTTTATATCCAATACCATTTTCATGTGAACTTTATCTCTTGTAAATCTATAAATGCTTTATGTGTATGCACAAGACAATATACATCATTTCTTAATCAAGAGCAAGAACGAGTAAATATAGGGAAAACATATAACTCAATTGTATTAATTTGAAAAGCAATCACCAACATGAATACCCATTCATAAACTCTTATATTCATTTGCTTTAGAGAACTTACTATCTCTAATATAGTTCATAATTATATATTAGTGATGCACTAGTTCATTTATATAACTCTGTACGTACTGTTTCTATATGCAATAATCATGCATAAGTGTAAATTGTAACATCTTTTAATACCATAATTTCCATTTGTGCTGTAAAGGAATTTCACATATAAATTAGATTCTGAAATCAATTTATGAATTGTTATGCTTTATAAAGCTTTAAATTAACATCAAACTATTCTTAACTTAGGTATAAGGCCTGCACTATTCTAAAGAGGTGGATAACGGGTTAAACGATGGTACCCGAAGGCACAAGCTGTTTAGTCACCCAAACGGGGCTGACTACAACCCAAACGGGGTTGAACGATGGTACCCGAAGGCACAAATTGGTTTAGCCACCCAAACGGGGTGACCACAACCCACACGGGGTTGAACGATGGTACCCGAAGGCATAAGTTTTGGTGTATCTATGGTACCCAAAGGTACGGGGCTTAACGATGGTACCCGAAGGCACAAGCTATTTAGTCACCCAAACGGGGCTGACTACAACCCAAACGGGGTTGAACGATGGTACCCGAAGGCACAAATTGTTTAGTCACCCAAACGGGGCTGACTACAACCCAAACGGGGTTGAACGATGGTACCCGAAGGCACAAGTTTTTCTGCAGCTGCATGGTACCCTTATAGGCATGCCTATCTATCCACTTCCTAGACTCAACGCAGGCAATAAAATCTATTTACTTTATCTTTCATTTATTCATTCATATTCTTATATGCACATGTATACTCTTGTATAACTATGAACAATGTACTCATACTCATGTTCATGTATAACTTTCTGTAAACCGGTGAACATTTCACTGTTGGGTAATACTATTCTGTTCTTGTAATCATATTCACTTATGTGGCTAGTTCGTATGTCAATATTATACTTATATAATGCCATTTGTACCCATACATGATCATGTAAAATATATATATACATCTTCTTTAGTACATATACATATATGCACTAATCATAAACAATTATACACTTTTCTCATATAATAATCACATGACAAGATACTCCTTCTGTGACGCATACACTTGTATACATAGTCTTGTATGACATTACCATTATATACTTCAATAAAATTTCTATAATGGTGTCTATAGCACTGTAGATCTGTATTTTAGCATGCTATCATGTGACCACACATATGCTTAATCATATCATTTCAATTAAGTAAAGACGTATTCATACGTTTCACTTTACTCATTTTCTTTGAATCATTACTCTCAAACTTCTTTCAACAGTCAAACCCAATCATGTAAGATCATATTATATTTATAGACATATGTTTATATGTTCACATAATCCACAAATCACATTAAGCATCTCACATGTTCACAGTCATGCTAAAACATTTTCTATCTCATAGTACAAATTCATGCTCATACACTCATGTACATAATCATAGATGTACGTACCTGTGGGTACACTCGCATATAGTAGACTTACTCATATGAGCATATTTACCAAATATATATATATATATGTATATATATATATCTTTATCATCATTAAAATCATGTGCTATACAGAATGTCAACATGTTTCCATATGGGCATATACACATGCCAAGGTCATACTATTGCAGTCCTTATTTCATAGCATAAATATATGTCAAAATGTGCACTTTCATGTCATAAGGTTACATGTGTATAATATATATATCAATTTTGCATATGACAATCATGTACAAAACTATTTACATGTATAAGTTAGATATTTCATCATTAGTCTTTATTCATATACACAAATGAATGCATGTGTATTCATATAAATCCTTCATTGATAGTCATATTACGTGCTTTATCCAATTAACTTTACTGTCACATATACCCATATCTCTCTCAATTTATTTAAAGAAATCATATTATCAAGTATAGCAACAATTGACACATAATAGTAACTTCTGTTTTTGTGAGCAGTTTAGGAAACTAGTCCGAATTCAACCCTAGATTCCGCATACTTAGGGACAGATTTAAGTTCAGGTTTCTTCATATAAATTATAGGTATGGAAGTCTATTTTTCAATGCAAAAAGAATCACTCAATTTTCTATTCTATAGCTCAACTTATGAGCAAAACATTCCAGACAGGTCATTCAGTCGTGAAGGGAGTTCGACTCATGAAGAGGTTCACGAGTGAAGCAAACCAAGCAAAACTCACGACTCGTGAAGAAGCTCACGAGTGGAGAAGAAAACTGTACTTCACGACTCGTGAAAAGGTTCACGAGTGAAGCAAACAGGGCAAAGCTCACGATTCATGAAGGAGTTCACGAGTGGAGAAGAAAAGCAAAAATCACGACTCAGACAAAGATTCACTAGTGACCCAGGAAGGCAAAGGCACGACTCGTGAAGATCTTCACGAGTCGGACAAAAGTTCACGACTCGTGAAGGTGATCACGACTCGGCAACAACTCTAATAGGAAGCAGATCCACGACATGTGAAGAGCTTCACCAGTCGGACAAAAGTTCACGACTCGTGAAGTGCTTTATGACTCGGCACTGACTCTCACAACTGATGAAATCTGTTCTTCCAAAATCAACCCGAAAACCCAGCAAAAACCAGAAAAAAAACGTAACTTCAATTTCTGTAAATTACATCCAAATTCAGCAACTAATTCCACATGCAATATGAACAACCTACATTCCCATACCTTAGCTGAAAATTCCTTTGTCTTAAACCCCTTGCAAGCCCTTTTCCTTGCTTCTTCCACCTTCTCTCTCTCCTTTACATCATTTCATACATACAACAACAATCATCCATCATCAATCAAATTAAGAAAGAGATGAAGATGAAGAGATGAACTATCAAGTTAGGATATTACCTTATAGTTATACTAATGATCTAGATTGAACAACATGCAACAATTCCTCTTCAACAAGACCTTGAGAATTCATCTATGGCTTTAAGAAATATGAAGAAGAAAATGAAGTTGCTGTAACTCTCTCTAAGATTTCGTTCATCACCATTTCAAAGAGTTTTTATTTCATTCCATTAGCAAAAGACTTTATATAATAGCTAGGAAAATTCCCTCTTTGATCCTTCAACAAAATGCATGTCCTTTAATCAACCCACACCTTTTTGCATGTTATAAATCAACCTAATCACTTATTCTTTCTCTTAAATTAACCTCTCAAATATTCATTTATTCACCTTTGACCTTTAAGATGCTGAATTTACAAGTTAACCCTTAAACTAATACTTTGAACTTCAATTACACCCTTGAATGTTATTAAACCAACAATAATAATTTAATTATGACCTTATAAAATTCATACCATATATCTTACACATTTATCACAATTATCGAACTTAATAACACTTATATCCCAATTGATCCTTGAAATAAAAATATTATTTCAATTACACACATAAATAAACAACTAGTTTATCCTTCAATATATAAGCTTATAATAATTCATCTAATTAAGCTTGATTAAACATTAATAATTGGGATTATGTCCTTGAATTCTACTAAGGCCTAATTTGAGTCCTTACATTCATTCTGTGAGAAACCAAACTCTTTGATTGTCTCATTGAATTGTATGTTCTAGCTCCTAGAGGCTTGCTTCAATCCATAAATGGATCTTTGAAGCTTGCATACCCTTTCGCCATTTCCTGATGTGAATCCTTCTGGTTGTGTCAAATACACATCCTCAGAAAGATTTTCATTAAGGAAAGCTGTCTTCACATCCATTTGCCAAATCTCATAATCATATTGAGCTGCAATGGCTAAAAGTATTCTTATAGACTTAAGCATCTCTACTGGAGAAAAAGTTTCATCATAGTCAATACCTTCTTTTTGACGATAACATTTTGCTACTAAGCGAGCTTTATAGGTAACTATATTACCTTCCATGTCAGTCTTCTTTTTGAAGACCCATTTGCACCCTATGGGTTTTATCCCTTCAGGTGGTTGAGTTAAAGTCCATACTTTATTCTCATACATGGAGTCCATTTCGGACTGCATAGCCTTAAGCCATAAACCACGTTCTGAACTGTTCAAAACTTCTTGATAGCTTGTAGGCTCATTGTCCTCTACTATAGTTATGCCTCTATCCGAATCAACGTGAAATCCATATCTCACAGGGATAGAACGCATCCTAGTAGATCTTCTAGGATTTTGTGTATAATCAGGTTCAACTGTAATCTCATCATTATGAAATTCAGTTTTGGGTTCAATCGGTTGATCATCTTCTATTTGTGGGTCTTGAACTTCACCAAGCTCAATTTTACTCCCACTGTCCTCTCGTAGGAGAAATTCTCTTTCCAAGAAGACAGCATGCCTTGAAACAAACACCTTTTGTTCTAAAGGATGATAGAAATAATATCCAAACGTTTCTTTTGGATATCCCATAAATAAACATTTGTCAGACTTAACATCCAGTTTGTCTGACATTGTCCTCTTCACATAAGCAGGACAGCCCCATACTTTCATATGAGAAAGCGTATGTTTCTTGTTATTCCACATCTCATATGGAGTAACATCAACCGATTTACTAGGAACTCTGTTTAACACATAAACAGCAGTTTCTAATGCATATCCCCAAAAAGACTTAGGCAAGTCCACTCGGCTCATCATTGATCGAACCATAACTAATAGTGTTCGATTTCTCCTTTCAGATACACCATTGTGTTGTGGTGTATATGAAGGAGTCCATTGAGATAAAATCCCATTATCTCTAAGACAATCCTGAAACTCTTGACTTAAGTATTCTCCACCTCGATCTGATCTAAGTGTTTTAATACTTTTGCCAAGTTGTTTCTCTACTTCATTTCTGAACTCTTTGAACTTTTCAAATGCTTCAGACTTATATTTCATTAGATAGATGTATCCAAACCTGGAATAATTATCTATGAAAGTAATGAAGTAGGAGTAACCTCCTCTGGCATGTGTAGTCATTGGACCACATACATCTAAATGTATTAAGTCCAAAACCATTTTAGCTCGTTCTCTTGGTATTCACATTATGTACTTCTTTAATTAAATCAAGAACAAATATACCATCTCAATGATAGCTTTTGTATAAAACATATTGTTCTTAAAATGTAACAACATTTGTCCTTCAAAGAAATATCATAATCGTTCATCAAACGACTGAAAGAAATAATACTTTTGGATAAGGCTGGAACATAATAACAATTATTTAATTCCAGTACTAATCCACTAGGAAGAGGCAAATAGTAAGTCCCCACAACTGTTGTAGAGATGTTCTGTCCAGTAGCTGACTGCAAACATATCTCTACCTTTCCAACTCTTCTAAAGCTTCTAAGCCCTTGTAGATCATTACATAAATGAGATCCACATCCGGTATCTAATACCAAAGATTGTTTTGAAGCAATAGAATAAGTATTAATTTCAATCATATGAATACCTGAAGTAGAAGCATCAGCTTGCTTCTTCTCTTTGAGAGAATCTAGATAGGCCTTGCAGTTACGCTTCCAATGACCATCCTTTCCACAATGGAAGCAAGTTCCTTTGGGATTCTCTTTCTTGGCAACCTTCTTCTTGGAGATCCCACCATTCTTTGGCTGCGCCTTGGTTATCTTCTTCTTCTTCTGCTTCTTGCCTTTAGCAGAAGTGACAACCATAACACTTTTTGGATCCTTTTTAAATGATCCATCAGCTGTCTTGAGCATGTTGATTAACTCAGGAATGGATACTTGGATCTTGTTCATATTGAAGTTAAGCACGAAAGGTGCATAACTTGGAGCCAACGAGTACAAGATTAAATCTATGTATAGATCATTATCCATAACATAGCCAAGTCTACTCAAATGCTCAATATACCCATACATCTTCAATGCATGAGTAGCAGCAGAAGTGCCTTCCACCATTTTGCAACTAAATAGAGCTTGAGCAATCTCATATTGCTCAGTTCTAGCCTAAGAAAAATAAAGCTCCTCTAGAAGCAAAACGATGGTTCTAGCATCCATCATTTCATGTTGCTTCTGAAGCTCCGAGGACATAGCATCCAGCATCAAACATGCTGCTGCTTCACTATCCTCCATGTATTTTCGATAAATGCCTTTGATCTTATCAATGGCATTATCTGATGGAAGTGGTGGTGGATCTTTATCCAAGATATAATAGATCTTTTCAGCTCTGAGAACAATTCTCATTTGCCTGATCCAGTCAGAATAGTTATTGCCAACCAGCTTGTTATCCAAGATTGATCGTATATTAATGTTTGATGTGCTCATGATGATGACCTAGATGTGAAAAAGAAAAGATATAAGAGTATGTTCATATATATGTATGCATTAATAAGGTCTTTAATTAATCCATTTACTCCCACTATTTTATTGCGAATTAATCGCCTTCACTATATAATCCAAGAAAACCTGATGGTTTTCTTAGTGGGCCAATATCCAATCCTTGATATGTAATTTGACCTTGACTGTGGTCAACAAGCCAAATTTCATACCCTTGAAAGGTAGGTATCTATATACCAATTATGTCTCTACACAACTATTGGATCATTAGGTTATCAACTCTTGATGCATGTATATCATATATGCATTCCCTAATCTTGCCTCTAGAACCATTAGCCTTGACTGTGGTCAACAAACTAATGGGCTAGCTAAGATGACCCATTTAATTAGATTTGAACATATTCGATATAATGTGAGCTTGACTGTGGTCAACAACCCACACTATAAAGAACTCTGGTTCTCCTCAAATTAATGGAAGGCTTATATACCTTAGTATTTGTTTGAGGGTTTTAGTTAATTAAGTCTCATCATACATGGTTGGCATACATTGGTATGCATCCTATATCTATCACATAAATATAAGCATACAAATATAGTATAGTTATGGACTTCACTACATTGATTTCCCCGAGCCAAGAGGGAAATCAAAAGGTCACACCTAGGTAGTATGCATGATTCAAACAAGAAAAATAATTACATTATCTTCAAGCTTGTTGGATCTCCATCCGGCCCATCTTGCTCCTTGAAAATGGTCACCATCTGTATTTCTAATTCTAATCTAAGTAATCTAATTACATATTACAATTTGAAATGAAGTACAAACCAAAAACAAGTAGCCGGGACATGAAAGTCCTCATTAGGCCAAAACATGCATAATGCTCAATCACATTGGGCTTTGTCCATAACTATCCATCATGCCAATCATACACCCCTATACGCCTTTCTAATGATTAAAGAAATGGATTACTAACTTTTTTTCAACCTTTGAAACTATATTTTAAGTTATTTTAATGATGTGATCAAATTAGGAAACTTTTTCCATTTTAGAAACTTTTATTTTAGGAAACCTTTTTGCATGAATGTGTTCTTGCCTTGATAATCAATCAATTGATTATTAATTAATTATAAATTGATTATTTAATTAATTAATCATATTAAATAATTAAAAGAATCAATTTTGGGCTTAAAACAAGTGTAGGCCGAAACCCACAGAAGAAAAACCCTAAGTGTGTTCACACACAAACTAGTTTTGTGTCATTTGAACCATTTGGGCCTTTTGGAATGAGCCAAGCCCACTCCAGCCCTTAAAACCCATTAATAAACTTAATTAATGTTTATAATAGTTAATTTAAATCTGCTCCTTGGGCCCACCAAGTCATTCATTAATTTAAACCAAGTCCGTAAACATAATTAAGCCCATTAAGTGGTTTTAATAAATTAAAATTAATCAAATTAATTTAAGGCCAAATTTAATTAATCCAATTAATTAAAAACACTTTAATATATCATATATATATCAAATTTAGAAGATCAAAAGTCGTTCTAACCATGAACACATCAAGAACACACGTAGAACACCAATTTATCGAACTTTTCGACAAAACTAGTTTCATGCAAAACTTATTCGATTTTAATTCCGTTCGATCCTACGGCTTAATATCACATATTAAACACATAAAATATCATCTAAATGATTTTTAAATGGATCCATAAGAAATTAAATTAGAACAGCCCCTACATTACCTAGGGTTTCACGCCAAACCCTAATGAGTTTCATGCCAAACCCTAATATTAATCATTCAAAAATTTCGTTTTTGTTTCCACCAAATTTATTTGATCACACATACAACCAGAAATCAATATTTCTCATTCATGAACAATCAAATCTAATATTTTAGAGTTCATGAAATAAATAACTCAAAACAAAACAAAACTTATTTCGCAGAAAAAATATAGCATTGTATATCCATGGCAAAACCTGGCTCTGATATCATGTTGGATTTTAACGGTTACATGCATCACATACATGAGCGGAATTTTAAAATTTTTTAACCATTAGATCTGATCTTGCCATGAATACACAATATAACTATATGAGAATAAGAAAAATCACCTTTGATTTTTGTTGAACAGTTGATTTTACTTCGCACCGGGTTGTCGCAAACCACAGTGTCCAAAATCGAACACCTCCAATGAGTAATCCACACTAGAGAGGGGTAAATTGAACCAAAAAATTGATGTTTGACTAGGGCTGGCCAAAATTCCCAAGAGCTAGCTTAGGAGTTGGCGCAAAAGAGAGAGAAATTAAGAGAAAAGACTTTCCTTTTGTTTTAATCACTTAACCCTAATTCTCATTAGTTGGCCTTTTATAGTTAGGTTAAAATTCCAACTCCTTAATAAGATTGGGCTCTTTAAAATTGCTGGAGAATTATTAATTTTATTTGGGCTTAATTAAATCCAAATTAAATCTTTTCATAAAAGACCATGCACAAAATCCACAAACTAGGCCCTTTGTGCATCTAATTGGATTTAAATACCCAAATGGATTCCAAATCCAACCAAATTAAATATGTGAGTTCCATAACACTTATGTAACATATATAAATTAATTTGGTCCAACAAAAGCCCTCTAATCCCTTTTGTATGGAGTTGGCGTGTGGCCCTCTTCTGGAGGGCTTTTGCCAACTTTCTTCATTCCTCTGGCCCTTAATAATTCCTCCAATGGTCCTATTAATTATTATATCAGTCCTATAACACTTATAGTAGTCTTATAACACTTATAAGACAATAATAATTAATCATGAAATACATTATTTCATTTAGGTCCAATTTACAGAACATTTCTTAAAAGTTCTGCGGACAATTTTATTTGATCATAATTAATTAAACTCTTTAATTAATTATTATCATATTCTCTTCTCTACCTTCATAATAATATCAAATATTATTATCCTTGTCATTTTACCATTTTACCCTTTTCTCTATATGCGTGTGACCTATTGGGTTCCTGTCCATGTTGGCAGTATAATATGTAATTGTGAGTTCTATTCAAAACTCACATGATTTAAACTCCTTTAAATCATTTTATCAATCTCTATTGATCTTTTGATACATCATTATACAAGTCATGATTGGCCTCTAGCTAGGCATCATGACTACCCAAATGTCAGGAAAGTCATGTGGTTTGACTATACCCTTCCATAGAAACAGTTACCGTGCAATTACTCCTTTCACCACTCTTATTTCAATTAGATTCTGAGTATGGATTTCTGTCAACTCATATAAATCTAATTATGTATGTTCTATAAATTTAACCATTGTTCCTAAAATGCCCTTCATGGATCTCCATCCATCTCGGCATATTACTCTAGCCAGAGATTCTATGAACAAGGCAATTATAGAATCATGCGAGATAACTTCCCTTGTTAAATCTGGGATGGTGAATCCTTTATCAATCACTCAACTATCTTCAAGTAGGTCATGATATACCCAATCTCCTAACTATGTTCACTCCCAGTTGGAAGTAATTAGTTATGGAGTCAAAGTATACCACTTGCTACTTAAGATAACTTTGGTGATCTCAAGTCTAAGGATACTTGCACAACCGCTATGAAGAGATTCCTCACTGACATAGATTTAATATCCATATGAGGATTCTCTTTGCAGGTCTCCAATAAACTTGTTCCTTTAACAAGCATCCACATGTTAGCTTTGATTATCATCCATAATCACAGTTATGAGAACCACTGTTTGAACCATTCAAGAAGCATAACATATGCTAGTCTGTCCGAATTAACAATGTCCTATCTTGTTAATTCTATGACTAGGAATATTTAGATATTAACACATTTGCATGCGATAGACATCTCACATCATGAACACCTTCATGATTGCCTTTACATTGTGTTTATAATATCTAGGACTTCATTTATTAATTTAAGATTTACAAACTCATGTATTCAAACATAGCATTAATAAATGAATGATTCCTTTTATTAAGAATATAAATTTGATACATATGAAAAACATCCCTATTACATGGGCTCTAGGGCATACTCTCTAACACATGGCAGCAACTCGTGCTCCATTCCCCACACGGAGGTCCACTTCATTCTTTTCAAGTAACCGCCTATTTCTTAGCCCCTACACATTTGAACAAATATGAGAACCACAACCGGTATCCAATACCCAAGTGGTAGAAATAGAGAGGTTAATCTTAACAATAAAAATACAGAAACTGGACGCCTTGGCTCCATTCTTCTTTTGTTCTTCCTTGAAGAGAGCGCAATTCTTCCTCCAATGCCCTATCTTGTTGCAATGGAAGCAAGTGCTCTCACTCTCTTTGAGTTTCTACACCTTGGGCTTGGATTGGGCCTGAGTTGCACTCCCACTTGACTTGAACTGAGCTAGGTCATTCTTGGGTTTTGCCTTTCCCTTTCCCTTAGCGGATCCCTTCTTAATGGCCCCTTGAACCATCAATACGGGATTGGTCTTTTGAATGTTCTCTTCAGCATTCTTAAGTATCCCATGAAGCTTAGTGACTGACTTGTTCGTTGCATGCATGTTATAATTCATCACGAATGGATCATAATCATCAGTCAATGATCCTAAGATCAAGTCAGTGGCCAATTCCTTTGGCACTTGTACCTCAAGCTTCTCAAGAGTATCATGATACCCTTTCATCTTGAGTACATGGTTACTTACAGGAGTACCCGTAGCCATCTTACAAGAAATCAAGGCCTTTGTTGTCACGAACCTCTCGTGACGAGCTTGCTTTTGGAATATCTCCTTAAGGTGCACCATGATTGCATAAGCCTCTTGGTCCATGAATTGCTTTTGCAAGTCAGGCACCATAGTGGCCAGCATCAGATAGGTCGCATCATTTGAGTCGCTCTTCTTGGTCTCAAAAGTTTCCTTTTGAACCGCAGAGGCGTTCCTAGCAGGTTCTTCAGGCAAGGGTGCATCCAAAACATACGACTTTTTCGCTTGCTTAAGAACTATTCTTAAGTTTCGAGACCAGTCTATGAAATTGGTTCCATTCAATTTGTCCTTTTCAAGGACTGATCGCAATGAGAAATTGTTGTTTGAAGATGCCATTTTCAATCTACAATAAAATTTAGCAAGATTAAATGAGGTCTTGTTTATGATCCCACAAACCGAATTAATATCCCTTTAAATAATTCACGTTAGTGATTTAATGTGGGCCAAGATCCACTTTTCACAACAACTTATTAGTCAAGCTGAGCTTGTACACCTAATAAGTTAAGTTACTTAGGTAGGAAAACTCCAATCATGTCTCGTACATGACTCTTAGATCAAATGGGCTAACATCTTAAGATGTTATAGCACAACCCATTTATTAGTTGCCTAGGTCTGGGCATCCCTTTTCATGTTAAGTCCAACCTACATTCACAACCCATGCCTCACAAAGATAATCGGGCGCATCTAGGACTCTTAGTCTGCATGACCGATGATCGATGCCTTGACATGTTTCGAATTAGGAAGGCAACTTTGTGACTTACTATTTTAGGGATTCATTTTATTATGGCTTACATGGCATACGCTTTGTCATCCATACATAGCATGCATATATAAATAATTGTATAAAGTAAAGCGTGACAAACATGGGCTCAAAAACCTACAACTAAGATTCTATACTATTACAAAAGAATCTTCGAGTTTGGCTTCTCCACTCCGGTGGGCTTCGTCTTGATTTACAAAGTCTTCAATTATATTCTATTCTAAGAAATAAATGAAACTTTTACAATAAAATATAATGGCTCGCAGGCCATATTTAATTACAAAATCCAAGGCCCATGAATGCACTATGCATATTCATTCATCACACCAAATTAGCAAATAAATATACATAACATTCATGGATAAAACAAAGTCCAATTTTATTAATTTAGCCAAGCCCATTAATGGAAATTGGGTACTTGAACCTTTAAGAAAAGACCCTGTGATGGGCCAGGGCCAAAGCCCAATGGACTAAATCCTCTTATTGAATAAGTTCTCTTAAAAGCCCAAAACACTAACTAGTTAGATTTGTGTTATAAATCAACTCTAGTATAATTTCCAATTTTGCCATTTTTAATTTTATGTCATACAGCCTATAAACATTAAAAATACATATAATATGTGCTAACATGTATTAAAAAAATAAAATCATGAAGAACACATATATAGTACACGACATTCATGCAAAAACAAACAAACAACAAAAACTAGTTGTTTAATGCTTATGTAATGCCATAAAATGCACAAACATTTAAATCAATTTTATGAGTCATTTAATAATCTAAATAAGTCCATAAATATTGATTTAATATTCTGTACCAATCTGATCTAAATGTGTTTTTACCATTTTAATCAAAATAAAACAAACAATGTTGATTAAACATGTAACAAACACAAACTAGTCATAGTTTTAAGTGATTTTAAAATTAATCAATTAAATTGTCATGGACCAGAATTAAAAACAAATTTAAAATATATCCAGACCTGATAATCAATCTTTAAACATCACTTACAAACATGCCAAAATCATTTTACATTTAATTTTGAAAACTAGTTGTTAAACTAGCAATTTTCTTGCCAATTAGCACCTAGTTTCGTTATTAACATGTACCATCAGGTATAAATAATTAAATCCGACCATTACCAGCCCTAATAACATCTTAGGACAGTATATTAACATTTCATATTAATTACAATACCTATCTAATCAATTAAAATAGTTTTTACACCAAAATAATGCAAAAAACTCAAAATAGAAAATTTCAGCATTGCATGTTTTCAAAATAACGATTTTTAATTAATTTTTTCATGCATCTAAAGAACTAAAATAAGCATGATTAGGCTCTGATACCACTGATGGAATATGACATGATATGAACATGGCAATCACGCAGTGGAAAAACAACAAAAACGATCATACATGCCAAACAATTCCATACAAGAATCGAAACATGCAATTTTAGGGTTTTTGAAACTTACAACTTTTGATGCCTTTTAAATATTGAATTTTGAATTTGGTGATGGCCAGCAACTAAGATGACTTTATCCGCCTCAGATCTTGATCACCAATGCCAAGGAACAGCCTTTTACGCCACTCCCTCTATTCTCACACACATAATTACATCGACGGCTTAAAATAGAGGTTGCTAGCTCTCTTTTAAGGTATTGTGTAATGGCTATGGTTTGAAGCTACAAAATTTGATTTTTTACTTCTATTAGGTTGCTATTACTACCCAAGATCACAAGAGAATGAGGAACTATCCTTTCTCCTTGTGAAAAATTGGCTAAAAGAAATTCTTGAGAGAGAGAGAGAGTTCATGCAAAAACCATAGAATAACTAGGGTTTCTAGTTTTCTCTCTCATTCAATATATATCCTTTCATTTTTAAGTGATAAATTTAAAATCAAATACTTAAAGATAATTAATTTTAGCCTTTATCACTTTTTTAAAATAAGAGATATATATTGATTTAAATTCTTTTGAATTAATCCAAGATTAAAACATAAGACATATTAATCAAATAAATCACTTAATAAATATAAAGCATGTGCCGAAATTCCTTTAATTTTTCTCTAGGAATTTCGGCCACTAATATTCCTAATAAAGTGATTTAATTTGATCATAAGTCTTTTAGGCTTTAATACTCAATTAATTAAATTAATGCAAGACATTTAATTAATTGAAATTAAACCTTATGGGCTGAATTTCTCTCTCTCATGGGCCAAGGTCCAATAGCAATCTAAAACCCATCACACACATTAATTTGACTTTAATTAAAAGCCCAAATTAATGCTCAATACTTTATTTAAATATTTTAAGCCCAATGCTTTGTGTGCGATCCTATAGGTCCATTTAATGTTGGCAATGAATTAATAAATTAATTCAAAGGCTATATATATTCTCTAGCAAGATATTATAGCATTCCAAATTAAATTAAAATGCATATGGCATTTAGTTACCTAATGTAATTTTGCATAGTCCCTTACCCATAAATATCAGAATTAATATAAGGCATGGAACTAGTCATCCTTATATATATTAATCCCTTTCTTGATATTCAAGTGACACTGAACTCTCAGATAAATAATGATTACTCATTATCTAATCTTGGTATGGCCATACGCTTCTCAGTTCACTGATCAAATGGTTGATGATATTTTCTCTCTTATCGAGAGGGGTAATCCCTTCACTTCTCTCATGCTCTCTAACATGAATCAATGCATACCCAATCATACCCGTACTTGTCACTCTGTTATGAGCACGTTAGGTGTATTTCAAAGTACACAGTAAGTCATAAAGAGTTTCATAGAGATTTCAGGTCTAAGAACTCCGATACAAAACTTGCATATGAGAAACACTTATGACTTGTACCATGTAGTGTTCTCATGAGCGGATCGTATCCAGATACCATGTTCTTTAACATGTATCTATGATCTCTGATTGACACTCTTGTCCTAATGATCCGTAAGACAGAACTCATAATATCAGAGAGAGCATACTAGTCTTAATTCATTGTTATTCCTATAACAATGACTGACTAGGGATATTTAGAATGAAGTCTCATTTGTTTCAAGGTCTTACAACCATATGCCTCACACATGATAACTTAAATCGAAATAACATTCTTGGATAGTTCTATCAATTGATATATACAGGAATACAATGGATAAAACAAATGCCTCATTTTATTAATTCAAAGTGTTTTATTACAATATATTAGGGCTAGGGCTTACACTAACAATAGAGTGTATAAATAGTGTCCTATTGTAATTCAAGGGAAAAAAATTCCTTGCTGATCTTATTGAATTGCCATTTTAGGAGTTTGATATTATATTAGGTATGGATTGGTTGTCTAGACATCATACAGTGGTTAATTGTGAAGCTAAAGCTATAAATTTTATTAATGTTAATGGTAAAAAAACTATAGTTTAGGGCATTCAAGCTAAATCATTAACTAATGTAATAATGGCTATGCAAGCTAAGCGATTTCTTAAGGGTGTCAAGCTTTCTTAGCCCTAGTATTTGATTTAAGAAGAGAGAAAGTAAACCATCAAGAGATTCTCGTGGTTAAAGAATTTCCTGATGTGTTTCCTGAAGACTTACCTAGCCTTCCACCTGAGAGGGATGTTAAGCTGTCTATAGAAATTTTACTGGGTACAACTCCTATTTTGAAGGCACCATACAGGATGGCTCCTTTGGAATTGAAAGAACTAAAGGTTCAGTTATAGGAGTTTCTTGACAAATGCTTTATTAGGCCTAGTGCATCACCTTGGGGTGCACCAATTTTATTTGTAAAGAAGAAAGATAGGTCTATGAGAATGTGCATAGACTATAGACAGCTAAACAAGGTGACAATGAAGAAAAAGTACCCTTTTCCTAGAATTAAAGATCTATTTGATCAGTTGAAGGGTGCTGGAGTGTTTTTCAAGATTGACTTACGATCGAGATATTATCAACTTTGGGTAAAGGATGTGAATGTTCCCAAAATAGCATTTAGAACCCGATATAGGTATTATGAATTTCTAGTGATGCCATTTGGGTTAACTAATACACCAACTACATTTATGGATCTTATGAATAGGGTATTTAGATCTTACGTGGACCAATTTGTCATTGTGTTCATAGATTATATATTGGTTTATTCAAGAAATGAAGCAGAGCATGCTGAACACTTGAAAATTGTACTACAGACTCTAAAGGAGAATAAATTGTATGCTAAGTTGAGTAAGTGTGATTTTTGGCTTAAGGAAATTTCTTTCCTTGGGCATGTAATATCTTTTAAAGGCATTAGAGTGGATCCAACTAAAATAGAGGCGATTTGAATTAGAAGATGCCTCAAAATATGACAGAACTGAGAAGTTTTCTGGACTTAACAGGATATTACTGTTGTTTTGTGAAAGGCTTTTTAGTTATTGCTACATCACTCACTAAACTGTTGAGAAATGGTATCAAATTTGTGTTGAATGATCGATGTCAGGCAAGCTTTGATCAATTCAAGAAAATATTAACAGAGGCTTCAGTTTTGACACAACCAGTTTTAGGAAAGGAGTATGCCTTGTACAATGATGCTTCTAGAGTTGGTTTAGGTTGTGTGTTAATGCAAGATGGCAAAGTAGTGGCCTATGCATCTAGACAATTGAAGCCGCATGAGCAAAATTATCCAACCCATGACCTAGAGTTGGTAGCAGTAGTATTTTCTTTGAAGATTTGGCAACATTATTTGTATGGGGAAATATGCAGAATCTATATAGATCACAAGAGTCTCAAGTATTTGCTCACTCAAAAGGAACTCAACTTGAGACAGCGAAGATCATTAGAACTGTTTAAGGATTACGATTATATAGTGGATTACCACCCAGGCAAAGCTAATGTTGTAGCAGATGCCTTAAGTCGCAAGATGATGGCTGCTATGATATTACATCAGTGTAAATGGAAATTTGTATCTGATGGTGCTTTAATAGCTTAGTTGAGGGCTAAACCTTGTTTGAGGCAATCAATGATCGATGCTTAGAAACATGGTGAAAAGTTGCAACAGATTGTGAATTCTTTACATAAAGGTATCCAATTTGAATATACAGTGAAAGAGGATAGGGCTGTGTATTACCAGAATAAATTATATTTTTCAGTTGTCAAGGAATTGAAAAGAACAGTATTGTATGAAGCTTATAATATAGTATTCACTATGCACCCTAGTGGGAATAAGATGTACTAGGATTCAAAACAATGCTATTAGTGGCCTGGTATGAAGAAAGATGTGGTAGAATATGTCTCCAAATGTTTAACTTATCAACAAGTGAAAGCAGAACACTAGTTGCCTTCGGGATTGTTGAATCCCGTCCCAATTCCATAATGGAAATGGGAAGACATTACCATGGATTTTGTGACAGGATTACCCCTAACACAGACAAAGCATGATGTAATATGGGTTATAGTTGATAAGCTGACTAAAATAGCTCATTTCATACCAGTTCGGATGGATTACTCTATGGATAAACTGGTGAAACTTTATGTAAATGAGATTGTTAGGCTACATGGCATTCTAGTGTCAATAATTTCAGATCGAGATTTAAGGTTTACATCACGATTCTGGCAAAGTTTACATCAAGTGCTGGGAACTCAGTTTCATTACAGTACAACTTTTCATCCTCAAACAGATGGGCAATCTGAATGGGTTATCCAAATTCTAGAGGATATGATGAGAGGATGTACTTTGAATTTTGCAGGAAGTTGGGACATATATTTGGCTTTAATGGAATTTTCTTACAATAACAGTTATCAGAGGAGTATTAAGATGGCACCATATAAGGCCTTGTATGGCCGAAAATGTAGAACTCCTATTTATTAGATTGAATTATCAGAGCGTATAATTATTGGTCCAGACATTGTTAAAGACACAGAAGAGAAGGTATAAATTATCTAGCAGAGATTGAAAGAAGTTAGTGATAGAAAAAACTCTTATGCTGACTTGAAGAGAAAAGATATTAAATATCAAGTGGGTGATAAAGTGTTTTTTAAGGTATCCCCTAGAGAAAAGTATTAAGATTTGGGGAAAAGAGTAAATTGAGCCTGAGTTATATTGGCCCATATGAGATTCTCTAAAGAATTGCACCAATGGCATATAGATTGGCTCTCCCTATGGAACTAGCCAAACTTCACGATGTATTTCATGTGTCTATGCTTCAAAGATATCGTTCGGATGAATCTCATGCATTACCAGTACAAGATATTCAAGTGTAACCAGATTTCACATATGATAAAGAGCCAATAGCAATTTTGGCTAGAGAAGTTAGACAGTTGAGGAACAAACAAATTCCTCTTGTTAAAGTGCTTTGGCAACATCATGATTTGCAAGAAGCCACTTGAAAACCAGAAGCAGCTATAAAAAAACAACATCCTTAATTGTTTAAAATAGGTAAGAATTTTGAGGACAAAATTCTCTAAGGGGGAGAGAATTGTGAGGCCCCAATTATGACCCTAGTTAAAAATGCATGATTAAATGAAATTATATTGATTAAAATCAAATTAATTATGTGAAATTTGTATTGAAGTTGTAAAGCATATGATAATTTAATTTTAATATATGATTTGAATGTAAATTATTTAGCATAAAAATATTTAAGGGTGCAATTAAAGTATAGAATAATAAATGTGGGGTCAATTTGTAAAGATGGCACATGTGGGGTAAATTTTGAAAAGGTAGAAACAAGTTGGGGTTAATGTTATAAGGAATTAAAAGAAGGAGGTTAGTTTCATTACATGCAAATTAATGGAGGACCAAAAAGGGGACTTTTTCTTCCCTTTTAAAAAGGCTAAATTCATGCATAAGGAGAGAGAATTACATGCATTGGGTGTTCTTTGAGTTGGAATGACATCTTCTCTCTCTTTCATCTTTTATCTCTCATCCCTCCCCTAAGAAAATTTATATTTTCATCTCAAAAATTTCCAAGGAAAATCTTTTGCATAAGAGTGCATTTAGAGGTTTTTAAAGGGAGTTTGTAAAGGTAAGGGATTCGCTTTTCATCTCATTTCTTCTTCTTCTTTCTTAAAGACAAAATGAATGTTAATGAAGAAAAAAGGGAATTCGGTTTTAATGCATGGGTGCATGAATATATGTAGAAGAAGAAGAAGTAAGAAAGAAGGATAAAGGAAATGAAGTTGTAAAAGATTGAAGTTTCAAAGAAGAATTTGGCCAAGGTATGGGAAATTATGTGTTTTCCTTGCATGCATATGAGCAATGAGGAGAGACATGGAATAGCGTATGAGATCAAGAACAAAAGAACCAAATTAATCTTTGATGGCTTTAAATAAGAACAATTATGGAAATGGTTGAATGACTTACTATATTTTTTGTATAAATTGGGCTAAAAAACTCTAATAGAGTTCATTCCAATTGGTAATTTAACATAAGACTTGTGTCTACATTTTTGTAGAAGAAACCTAAGATTGGTTTTGCCTTTTTGTAGCCTTAATCTTTGATTGAAGTTAAAAGTGAATTGTAGTCAATTTTAGTAGACAATTTGTAGTATTTTGAGTATAATTGTTTGTATACTTGTCAAAAGTATATGAGACTACTTTTGGTTAAACTAGACTTATATGTCTACAATTTATATGAAGAAAGCATAAACTGATTCTATTTCTAAGAATGTCAAAAGTTAACTTGAATTTGAAATAGTTGATAGCACTATTTCCAAAAATAGTTCTTAGTATTTTTCCAATGTCTTGAGATTTAGATATGATAATTAGATAATTATAGTTGGGTTATAAAATAGACTTCCATATCTACCTTTTCTATGAAGAAATAAAAGTCTAAATATGCCTCTAAACCTGCCTAAACTTAATTTGAAAAATTGAAATCCTGTGCTGCCTACCATAATGAACAGTAATTAGCAATTTCTATTTATCATGAGTTATAGAAGTGAGATTGCAATGATTCTTGATGTTTTAGAAAATAGAAACATAGGGGAACAAATTTGTAGAACACCATTTTTTCTTATAATGCTATTTTGAACGTCAAAATTTGTTCACAAAATGAACTTGGAAAACTGTCGCTGCCCTATCGTGACTCACACAACTATCACGACTCGTGATAGTGCACTCTCCATAACGACTCAGCCATTTGTCATGAGTCATGACTCCTTCTTATTTGAGTCATCCCATCTGTCTGAGTCATCCCTTTTAAGCCTATAAATTGATACTAAAGCATTTTTAGACCTTCCTAAACACTTTTAATGCATTGGAAGTATAAAGATAAAGATTTTAAGCAAGAATAACATGTGATTTCCATGTCCCAAAGTGTTGTAAAATTCATTTAGACCTTTTGTCATGACTCGCACAACTGTCATGACTCGTGATAGTGTACTCTGCGTAATGACTCGGCCATTTGTCACGAGTTGCGACTCCTTCTTGACCGAGTCATCCCATCTATCCGAGTCGTCCCTCTTAAGCCTATAAATTGATACTAAAGCATTTTAAACCTTTTCTAAACACTTTTAATGCATTGAAAGAATAAAAATAAAGATTTTAAGCAAGAATAACATGTGATTTCCATGTCTCAAAGTGTTGTAAAGTCCATTTAGACCTTTTTAAATAATTATAGAATATATCTTGATATAGAAACAACTCATAATAAGGGACACATACGTTAAATATTAAATAATTTCATTGGCATGATCAAAAGTTGAAATTAAGTACATAGAAATTGTAAGCTAAGGTAAATTATTATTTACCATATATATATGATAACATGAATATGATATGAAGTGATGGTTATATGTCATGCCTATATGTTGCTACGCTAAATGTATAGTCACAAGGATAATATGAGCAAAGTGTATAATTTGTTTTATGAATTGTGCATATATGTTTATGCACTAGAGAAGATATATTTTTACTTGATTATGTATATGTGGAAATGGTATAATATAAGTACAGTCTTGATGTATGAAATGAACATGAACATATTATTGCCTGCAAATAGAGTTCAAATGTGGATAGATAGGTGCCTATAGGGAATGTAACACCCCAATTTTACATTTGTCATGCATAGTAAGTTGTAGAGCATGAAAAATTACCCTAGGTTAAATTTCAAAAAAATTGGAGTTGAATAGTATAATGAAATTAGATAACAAGTATAAAAGGGGTAATTGTAATTGTATTGGGACCGAAAAGCTAGAAAGGTGGACCTGGCGGGCAGTGTAACTTGAAACTAAAACATGAAAGTACAAGTTAAGCAGAGTCTAGTGGTATAGTTTGAGGACAAACTGAGGTCAAATAGGCATCCAAATGATCAAAGAAAAGAAAATTTCACGAGTCTACCTACGGTTGACCAATACTTTGATCGAGCGATTGAGGGGTTTAGAGATC
>JBBPFJ010000155.1:155665-289089 GCA_037975025.1 Excoecaria agallocha
GATTGGGCCTGAGTTGCACTCCCACTTGACTTGAACTGAGCTAGGTCATTCTTGGGTTTTGCCTTTCCCTTTCCCTTAGCGGATCCCTTCTTAATGGCCCCTTGAACCATCAATACGGGATTGGTCTTTTGAATGTTCTCTTCAGCATTCTTAAGTATCCCATGAAGCTTAGTGACTGACTTGTTCGTTGCATGCATGTTATAATTCATCACGAATGGATCATAATCATCAGTCAATGATCCTAAGATCAAGTCAGTGGCCAATTCCTTTGGCACTTGTACCTCAAGCTTCTCAAGAGTATCATGATACCCTTTCATCTTGAGTACATGGTTACTTACAGGAGTACCCGTAGCCATCTTACAAGAAATCAAGGCCTTTGTTGTCACGAACCTCTCGTGACGAGCTTGCTTTTGGAATATCTCCTTAAGGTGCACCATGATTGCATAAGCCTCTTGGTCCATGAATTGCTTTTGCAAGTCAGGCACCATAGTGGCCAGCATCAGATAGGTCGCATCATTTGAGTCGCTCTTCTTGGTCTCAAAAGTTTCCTTTTGAACCGCAGAGGCGTTCCTAGCAGGTTCTTCAGGCAAGGGTGCATCCAAAACATACGACTTTTTCGCTTGCTTAAGAACTATTCTTAAGTTTCGAGACCAGTCTATGAAATTGGTTCCATTCAATTTGTCCTTTTCAAGGACTGATCGCAATGAGAAATTGTTGTTTGAAGATGCCATTTTCAATCTACAATAAAATTTAGCAAGATTAAATGAGGTCTTGTTTATGATCCCACAAACCGAATTAATATCCCTTTAAATAATTCACGTTAGTGATTTAATGTGGGCCAAGATCCACTTTTCACAACAACTTATTAGTCAAGCTGAGCTTGTACACCTAATAAGTTAAGTTACTTAGGTAGGAAAACTCCAATCATGTCTCGTACATGACTCTTAGATCAAATGGGCTAACATCTTAAGATGTTATAGCACAACCCATTTATTAGTTGCCTAGGTCTGGGCATCCCTTTTCATGTTAAGTCCAACCTACATTCACAACCCATGCCTCACAAAGATAATCGGGCGCATCTAGGACTCTTAGTCTGCATGACCGATGATCGATGCCTTGACATGTTTCGAATTAGGAAGGCAACTTTGTGACTTACTATTTTAGGGATTCATTTTATTATGGCTTACATGGCATACGCTTTGTCATCCATACATAGCATGCATATATAAATAATTGTATAAAGTAAAGCGTGACAAACATGGGCTCAAAAACCTACAACTAAGATTCTATACTATTACAAAAGAATCTTCGAGTTTGGCTTCTCCACTCCGGTGGGCTTCGTCTTGATTTACAAAGTCTTCAATTATATTCTATTCTAAGAAATAAATGAAACTTTTACAATAAAATATAATGGCTCGCAGGCCATATTTAATTACAAAATCCAAGGCCCATGAATGCACTATGCATATTCATTCATCACACCAAATTAGCAAATAAATATACATAACATTCATGGATAAAACAAAGTCCAATTTTATTAATTTAGCCAAGCCCATTAATGGAAATTGGGTACTTGAACCTTTAAGAAAAGACCCTGTGATGGGCCAGGGCCAAAGCCCAATGGACTAAATCCTCTTATTGAATAAGTTCTCTTAAAAGCCCAAAACACTAACTAGTTAGATTTGTGTTATAAATCAACTCTAGTATAATTTCCAATTTTGCCATTTTTAATTTTATGTCATACAGCCTATAAACATTAAAAATACATATAATATGTGCTAACATGTATTAAAAAAATAAAATCATGAAGAACACATATATAGTACACGACATTCATGCAAAAACAAACAAACAACAAAAACTAGTTGTTTAATGCTTATGTAATGCCATAAAATGCACAAACATTTAAATCAATTTTATGAGTCATTTAATAATCTAAATAAGTCCATAAATATTGATTTAATATTCTGTACCAATCTGATCTAAATGTGTTTTTACCATTTTAATCAAAATAAAACAAACAATGTTGATTAAACATGTAACAAACACAAACTAGTCATAGTTTTAAGTGATTTTAAAATTAATCAATTAAATTGTCATGGACCAGAATTAAAAACAAATTTAAAATATATCCAGACCTGATAATCAATCTTTAAACATCACTTACAAACATGCCAAAATCATTTTACATTTAATTTTGAAAACTAGTTGTTAAACTAGCAATTTTCTTGCCAATTAGCACCTAGTTTCGTTATTAACATGTACCATCAGGTATAAATAATTAAATCCGACCATTACCAGCCCTAATAACATCTTAGGACAGTATATTAACATTTCATATTAATTACAATACCTATCTAATCAATTAAAATAGTTTTTACACCAAAATAATGCAAAAAACTCAAAATAGAAAATTTCAGCATTGCATGTTTTCAAAATAACGATTTTTAATTAATTTTTTCATGCATCTAAAGAACTAAAATAAGCATGATTAGGCTCTGATACCACTGATGGAATATGACATGATATGAACATGGCAATCACGCAGTGGAAAAACAACAAAAACGATCATACATGCCAAACAATTCCATACAAGAATCGAAACATGCAATTTTAGGGTTTTTGAAACTTACAACTTTTGATGCCTTTTAAATATTGAATTTTGAATTTGGTGATGGCCAGCAACTAAGATGACTTTATCCGCCTCAGATCTTGATCACCAATGCCAAGGAACAGCCTTTTACGCCACTCCCTCTATTCTCACACACATAATTACATCGACGGCTTAAAATAGAGGTTGCTAGCTCTCTTTTAAGGTATTGTGTAATGGCTATGGTTTGAAGCTACAAAATTTGATTTTTTACTTCTATTAGGTTGCTATTACTACCCAAGATCACAAGAGAATGAGGAACTATCCTTTCTCCTTGTGAAAAATTGGCTAAAAGAAATTCTTGAGAGAGAGAGAGAGTTCATGCAAAAACCATAGAATAACTAGGGTTTCTAGTTTTCTCTCTCATTCAATATATATCCTTTCATTTTTAAGTGATAAATTTAAAATCAAATACTTAAAGATAATTAATTTTAGCCTTTATCACTTTTTTAAAATAAGAGATATATATTGATTTAAATTCTTTTGAATTAATCCAAGATTAAAACATAAGACATATTAATCAAATAAATCACTTAATAAATATAAAGCATGTGCCGAAATTCCTTTAATTTTTCTCTAGGAATTTCGGCCACTAATATTCCTAATAAAGTGATTTAATTTGATCATAAGTCTTTTAGGCTTTAATACTCAATTAATTAAATTAATGCAAGACATTTAATTAATTGAAATTAAACCTTATGGGCTGAATTTCTCTCTCTCATGGGCCAAGGTCCAATAGCAATCTAAAACCCATCACACACATTAATTTGACTTTAATTAAAAGCCCAAATTAATGCTCAATACTTTATTTAAATATTTTAAGCCCAATGCTTTGTGTGCGATCCTATAGGTCCATTTAATGTTGGCAATGAATTAATAAATTAATTCAAAGGCTATATATATTCTCTAGCAAGATATTATAGCATTCCAAATTAAATTAAAATGCATATGGCATTTAGTTACCTAATGTAATTTTGCATAGTCCCTTACCCATAAATATCAGAATTAATATAAGGCATGGAACTAGTCATCCTTATATATATTAATCCCTTTCTTGATATTCAAGTGACACTGAACTCTCAGATAAATAATGATTACTCATTATCTAATCTTGGTATGGCCATACGCTTCTCAGTTCACTGATCAAATGGTTGATGATATTTTCTCTCTTATCGAGAGGGGTAATCCCTTCACTTCTCTCATGCTCTCTAACATGAATCAATGCATACCCAATCATACCCGTACTTGTCACTCTGTTATGAGCACGTTAGGTGTATTTCAAAGTACACAGTAAGTCATAAAGAGTTTCATAGAGATTTCAGGTCTAAGAACTCCGATACAAAACTTGCATATGAGAAACACTTATGACTTGTACCATGTAGTGTTCTCATGAGCGGATCGTATCCAGATACCATGTTCTTTAACATGTATCTATGATCTCTGATTGACACTCTTGTCCTAATGATCCGTAAGACAGAACTCATAATATCAGAGAGAGCATACTAGTCTTAATTCATTGTTATTCCTATAACAATGACTGACTAGGGATATTTAGAATGAAGTCTCATTTGTTTCAAGGTCTTACAACCATATGCCTCACACATGATAACTTAAATCGAAATAACATTCTTGGATAGTTCTATCAATTGATATATACAGGAATACAATGGATAAAACAAATGCCTCATTTTATTAATTCAAAGTGTTTTATTACAATATATTAGGGCTAGGGCTTACACTAACAATAGAGTGTATAAATAGTGTCCTATTGTAATTCAAGGGAAAAAAATTCCTTGCTGATCTTATTGAATTGCCATTTTAGGAGTTTGATATTATATTAGGTATGGATTGGTTGTCTAGACATCATACAGTGGTTAATTGTGAAGCTAAAGCTATAAATTTTATTAATGTTAATGGTAAAAAAACTATAGTTTAGGGCATTCAAGCTAAATCATTAACTAATGTAATAATGGCTATGCAAGCTAAGCGATTTCTTAAGGGTGTCAAGCTTTCTTAGCCCTAGTATTTGATTTAAGAAGAGAGAAAGTAAACCATCAAGAGATTCTCGTGGTTAAAGAATTTCCTGATGTGTTTCCTGAAGACTTACCTAGCCTTCCACCTGAGAGGGATGTTAAGCTGTCTATAGAAATTTTACTGGGTACAACTCCTATTTTGAAGGCACCATACAGGATGGCTCCTTTGGAATTGAAAGAACTAAAGGTTCAGTTATAGGAGTTTCTTGACAAATGCTTTATTAGGCCTAGTGCATCACCTTGGGGTGCACCAATTTTATTTGTAAAGAAGAAAGATAGGTCTATGAGAATGTGCATAGACTATAGACAGCTAAACAAGGTGACAATGAAGAAAAAGTACCCTTTTCCTAGAATTAAAGATCTATTTGATCAGTTGAAGGGTGCTGGAGTGTTTTTCAAGATTGACTTACGATCGAGATATTATCAACTTTGGGTAAAGGATGTGAATGTTCCCAAAATAGCATTTAGAACCCGATATAGGTATTATGAATTTCTAGTGATGCCATTTGGGTTAACTAATACACCAACTACATTTATGGATCTTATGAATAGGGTATTTAGATCTTACGTGGACCAATTTGTCATTGTGTTCATAGATTATATATTGGTTTATTCAAGAAATGAAGCAGAGCATGCTGAACACTTGAAAATTGTACTACAGACTCTAAAGGAGAATAAATTGTATGCTAAGTTGAGTAAGTGTGATTTTTGGCTTAAGGAAATTTCTTTCCTTGGGCATGTAATATCTTTTAAAGGCATTAGAGTGGATCCAACTAAAATAGAGGCGATTTGAATTAGAAGATGCCTCAAAATATGACAGAACTGAGAAGTTTTCTGGACTTAACAGGATATTACTGTTGTTTTGTGAAAGGCTTTTTAGTTATTGCTACATCACTCACTAAACTGTTGAGAAATGGTATCAAATTTGTGTTGAATGATCGATGTCAGGCAAGCTTTGATCAATTCAAGAAAATATTAACAGAGGCTTCAGTTTTGACACAACCAGTTTTAGGAAAGGAGTATGCCTTGTACAATGATGCTTCTAGAGTTGGTTTAGGTTGTGTGTTAATGCAAGATGGCAAAGTAGTGGCCTATGCATCTAGACAATTGAAGCCGCATGAGCAAAATTATCCAACCCATGACCTAGAGTTGGTAGCAGTAGTATTTTCTTTGAAGATTTGGCAACATTATTTGTATGGGGAAATATGCAGAATCTATATAGATCACAAGAGTCTCAAGTATTTGCTCACTCAAAAGGAACTCAACTTGAGACAGCGAAGATCATTAGAACTGTTTAAGGATTACGATTATATAGTGGATTACCACCCAGGCAAAGCTAATGTTGTAGCAGATGCCTTAAGTCGCAAGATGATGGCTGCTATGATATTACATCAGTGTAAATGGAAATTTGTATCTGATGGTGCTTTAATAGCTTAGTTGAGGGCTAAACCTTGTTTGAGGCAATCAATGATCGATGCTTAGAAACATGGTGAAAAGTTGCAACAGATTGTGAATTCTTTACATAAAGGTATCCAATTTGAATATACAGTGAAAGAGGATAGGGCTGTGTATTACCAGAATAAATTATATTTTTCAGTTGTCAAGGAATTGAAAAGAACAGTATTGTATGAAGCTTATAATATAGTATTCACTATGCACCCTAGTGGAAATAAGATGTACTAGGATTCAAAACAATGCTATTAGTGGCCTGGTATGAAGAAAGATGTGGTAGAATATGTCTCCAAATGTTTAACTTATCAACAAGTGAAAGCAGAACACTAGTTGCCTTCGGGATTGTTGAATCCCGTCCCAATTCCATAATGGAAATGGGAAGACATTACCATGGATTTTGTGACAGGATTACCCCTAACACAGACAAAGCATGATGTAATATGGGTTATAGTTGATAAGCTGACTAAAATAGCTCATTTCATACCAGTTCGGATGGATTACTCTATGGATAAACTGGTGAAACTTTATGTAAATGAGATTGTTAGGCTACATGGCATTCTAGTGTCAATAATTTCAGATCGAGATTTAAGGTTTACATCACGATTCTGGCAAAGTTTACATCAAGTGCTGGGAACTCAGTTTCATTACAGTACAACTTTTCATCCTCAAACAGATGGGCAATCTGAATGGGTTATCCAAATTCTAGAGGATATGATGAGAGGATGTACTTTGAATTTTGCAGGAAGTTGGGACATATATTTGGCTTTAATGGAATTTTCTTACAATAACAGTTATCAGAGGAGTATTAAGATGGCACCATATAAGGCCTTGTATGGCCGAAAATGTAGAACTCCTATTTATTAGATTGAATTATCAGAGCGTATAATTATTGGTCCAGACATTGTTAAAGACACAGAAGAGAAGGTATAAATTATCTAGCAGAGATTGAAAGAAGTTAGTGATAGAAAAAACTCTTATGCTGACTTGAAGAGAAAAGATATTAAATATCAAGTGGGTGATAAAGTGTTTTTTAAGGTATCCCCTAGAGAAAAGTATTAAGATTTGGGGAAAAGAGTAAATTGAGCCTGAGTTATATTGGCCCATATGAGATTCTCTAAAGAATTGCACCAATGGCATATAGATTGGCTCTCCCTATGGAACTAGCCAAACTTCACGATGTATTTCATGTGTCTATGCTTCAAAGATATCGTTCGGATGAATCTCATGCATTACCAGTACAAGATATTCAAGTGTAACCAGATTTCACATATGATAAAGAGCCAATAGCAATTTTGGCTAGAGAAGTTAGACAGTTGAGGAACAAACAAATTCCTCTTGTTAAAGTGCTTTGGCAACATCATGATTTGCAAGAAGCCACTTGAAAACCAGAAGCAGCTATAAAAAAACAACATCCTTAATTGTTTAAAATAGGTAAGAATTTTGAGGACAAAATTCTCTAAGGGGGAGAGAATTGTGAGGCCCCAATTATGACCCTAGTTAAAAATGCATGATTAAATGAAATTATATTGATTAAAATCAAATTAATTATGTGAAATTTGTATTGAAGTTGTAAAGCATATGATAATTTAATTTTAATATATGATTTGAATGTAAATTATTTAGCATAAAAATATTTAAGGGTGCAATTAAAGTATAGAATAATAAATGTGGGGTCAATTTGTAAAGATGGCACATGTGGGGTAAATTTTGAAAAGGTAGAAACAAGTTGGGGTTAATGTTATAAGGAATTAAAAGAAGGAGGTTAGTTTCATTACATGCAAATTAATGGAGGACCAAAAAGGGGACTTTTTCTTCCCTTTTAAAAAGGCTAAATTCATGCATAAGGAGAGAGAATTACATGCATTGGGTGTTCTTTGAGTTGGAATGACATCTTCTCTCTCTTCATCTTTTATCTCTCATCCCTCCCCTAAGAAAATTTATATTTTCATCTCAAAAATTTCCAAGGAAAATCTTTTGCATAAGAGTGCATTTAGAGGTTTTTAAAGGGAGTTTGTAAAGGTAAGGGATTCGCTTTTCATCTCATTTCTTCTTCTTCTTTCTTAAAGACAAAATGAATGTTAATGAAGAAAAAAGGGAATTCGGTTTTAATGCATGGGTGCATGAATATATGTAGAAGAAGAAGAAGTAAGAAAGAAGGATAAAGGAAATGAAGTTGTAAAAGATTGAAGTTTCAAAGAAGAATTTGGCCAAGGTATGGGAAATTATGTGTTTTCCTTGCATGCATATGAGCAATGAGGAGAGACATGGAATAGCGTATGAGATCAAAAACAAAAGAACCAAATTAATCTTTGATGGCTTTAAATAAGAACAATTATGGAAATGGTTGAATGACTTACTATATTTTTTGTATAAATTGGGCTAAAAAACTCTAATAGAGTTCATTCCAATTGGTAATTTAACATAAGACTTGTGTCTACATTTTTGTAGAAGAAACCTAAGATTGGTTTTGCCTTTTTGTAGCCTTAATCTTTGATTGAAGTTAAAAGTGAATTGTAGTCAATTTTAGTAGACAATTTGTAGTATTTTGAGTATAATTGTTTGTATACTTGTCAAAAGTATATGAGACTACTTTTGGTTAAACTAGACTTATATGTCTACAATTTATATGAAGAAAGCATAAACTGATTCTATTTCTAAGAATGTCAAAAGTTAACTTGAATTTGAAATAGTTGATAGCACTATTTCCAAAAATAGTTCTTAGTATTTTTCCAATGTCTTGAGATTTAGATATGATAATTAGATAATTATAGTTGGGTTATAAAATAGACTTCCATATCTACCTTTTCTATGAAGAAATAAAAGTCTAAATATGCCTCTAAACCTGCCTAAACTTAATTTGAAAAATTGAAATCCTGTGCTGCCTACCATAATGAACAGTAATTAGCAATTTCTATTTATCATGAGTTATAGAAGTGAGATTGCAATGATTCTTGATGTTTTAGAAAATAGAAACATAGGGGAACAAATTTGTAGAACACCATTTTTTCTTATAATGCTATTTTGAACGTCAAAATTTGTTCACAAAATGAACTTGGAAAACTGTCGCTGCCCTATCGTGACTCACACAACTATCACGACTCGTGATAGTGCACTCTCCATAACGACTCAGCCATTTGTCATGAGTCATGACTCCTTCTTATTTGAGTCATCCCATCTGTCTGAGTCATCCCTTTTAAGCCTATAAATTGATACTAAAGCATTTTTAGACCTTCCTAAACACTTTTAATGCATTGGAAGTATAAAGATAAAGATTTTAAGCAAGAATAACATGTGATTTCCATGTCCCAAAGTGTTGTAAAATTCATTTAGACCTTTTGTCATGACTCGCACAACTGTCATGACTCGTGATAGTGTACTCTGCGTAATGACTCGGCCATTTGTCACGAGTTGCGACTCCTTCTTGACCGAGTCATCCCATCTATCCGAGTCGTCCCTCTTAAGCCTATAAATTGATACTAAAGCATTTTAAACCTTTTCTAAACACTTTTAATGCATTGAAAGAATAAAAATAAAGATTTTAAGCAAGAATAACATGTGATTTCCATGTCTCAAAGTGTTGTAAAGTCCATTTAGACCTTTTTAAATAATTATAGAATATATCTTGATATAGAAACAACTCATAATAAGGGACACATACGTTAAATATTAAATAATTTCATTGGCATGATCAAAAGTTGAAATTAAGTACATAGAAATTGTAAGCTAAGGTAAATTATTATTTACCATATATATATGATAACATGAATATGATATGAAGTGATGGTTATATGTCATGCCTATATGTTGCTACGCTAAATGTATAGTCACAAGGATAATATGAGCAAAGTGTATAATTTGTTTTATGAATTGTGCATATATGTTTATGCACTAGAGAAGATATATTTTTACTTGATTATGTATATGTGGAAATGGTATAATATAAGTACAGTCTTGATGTATGAAATGAACATGAACATATTATTGCCTGCAAATAGAGTTCAAATGTGGATAGATAGGTGCCTATAGGGAATGTAACACCCCAATTTTACATTTGTCATGCATAGTAAGTTGTAGAGCATGAAAAATTACCCTAGGTTAAATTTCAAAAAAATTGGAGTTGAATAGTATAATGAAATTAGATAACAAGTATAAAAGGGGTAATTGTAATTGTATTGGGACCGAAAAGCTAGAAAGGTGGACCTGGCGGGCAGTGTAACTTGAAACTAAAACATGAAAGTACAAGTTAAGCAGAGTCTAGTGGTATAGTTTGAGGACAAACTGAGGTCAAATAGGCATCCAAATGATCAAAGAAAAGAAAATTTCACGAGTCTACCTACGGTTGACCAATACTTTGATCGAGCGATTGAGGGGTTTAGAGATCTCTGATTGCTCCCATATTTTACATACACCATATAAATAATGTAAAGGCACTCAAAGAACTGAAAAAAAGTAATTCTGACAATTCTGGAATTTCGAGCTTCGGACCGACTGTGCAGGCCTCTAAGGCCAGAAGTATATTGAAACGATGTCAGAATGAGCTGAAATTTTATCCACATGTTCTTGAATATACAGTGACACTTGGTATAAAATTTCAGGGCAATCTGATATTGAAAAAAAAATTCATATTTTAGGATGCAAAATCGAGACTAGTTCATTTTGAGGGTCAAACCCGAGCATTTGACAATAAGAAGATACTTGGGTTGTTAATATAAAGCCATGATCAAGTGTAAGTGAGCCTAGAACAGTAGGATGAGCCTAAATTGGTGTATGGGTGACAAGTGACAAAAATTAAGGCCTTTGGATTCAATAGTGAATGAATGAATCTTGGCCATTCCTTTTGCATATAAATAGGCCATGAGATAAAGATTGCATACATCTAAAATTCCTTCAAAAATCTACACATTTTCCTCCTTCTTTTCTTCAAAATCCAAACCCTCCCTTATTGCCCTTTCCTCTATTTTTTCTTCATCTTAAGCTTTCTCTCTCTAAACCATAAGCCCTAATTGCAATATAATACTCATAAATTCATCCTCTTTAAACTTGGAAAAGGATTTTTATCAAAAGGAGGCCAAGAAATTACGGATTTGAGGTAAGAACCCTAAGATGAAATTTTGTAATTTCATGAGTTTTAGGTGGAATTTAAAGGCAAAATTGCATAGGCATGTAGAATTGGGCTAGAGAATTATAGTAGTGGCTTTAAATTACTTGAAAACATGTATTAATCTTGTGTGTAGCCCTTTCAAATTTGGCCCATAGAAGAAAACAAAGAGGAAGGAAGAAGCCAAAAAGGAAAGGGAAAGAAAAAGAAAGAATAGGTGGAAATCAAGCCTAATTGAGGTTAGTGGATACAAATTGCATTTAATTTCACTAATTTAGTTGAACTTTCCATGATTTTTACATTATGTAACTATGCTAAATTGCATGAAATGATGAAATAAATTAAATTAATGTGATGTAATGTTAATTGGAGTCATTAGTAACTGAATTGAGTAAAGAAACTAAATTAAAAGTGAGTAAGGCTAAGTTGGTCGAATATGGTACCTTAGGGTACCTTAATGTAATTTGATCTTTAATTGACTATTTAATGATAATTACACAAATTAAGGTATGAGAAATGTAATGGAGGAAATTGGAGTGAAAAATAATGAATGTACATTAATGTATGTAAGTGTACATAATGATGGAAGTTTGTGAATCTTAAGAATATTAGGGTAAACTAAGTGTATTATACCACAATCATGCTTGAGAGGGAAATAAAAATATGTATGGTATAAACAGGAAGGATAAAACAATGTGTAAGTGTGAGGCCTTTAAGTGACCGAATGGTATATGTGTGGATAATGGCATGTTTTGATTATATTTTTGTATTAATGTGTGTATAATTGCGAAATGTACAACTAATGAGCTTGAATGAATAGAGATGGAATCATGCCAATTTTAATATAATGTGTTTATTATGTATAATAGTGTAAGGATAATGTGAAGTATAAAAATGTAATGATTGATTATGCCCTTAGTGCTCAGTGGGTAACCCAGGACCCTAGGATAGTATGGCTAATCATAGGGGTGCTTACCCTGCGGTGTTCTATATACTATACTGTTGCTTTACTGTTACTTACTATTACTGTACTAAAAAAGCGAGAATATACTATTAGCTAGCTCATTACACTGACTTACTGGGGAGTAGCATCCTACCTTAGTGGTACGACTGCTGGATTTGCTCATCAACTTATACGGTTTATGGTTTTTCTATTGTTTACAACTAGGGGCAAAATGGTAATTTCACATTAAACTGTGAAAAGGGGGCATTTACAGCCTTCAAAATATTAAAAATGTGAATAAGAATGAAATAAGATGAAAAATGAGGTATATATGTTCAATAAGGGCAAAAATGTAATTACACGATTAATTGAGGGCAAAATGGCCAATCAGTGGCAAAAATGTGATTAAAATGGTCAAGAAGGGTAATTTGATTAAAAAGGGCAAAACAATAATTAAGGAAAGTCACAGGGACTAACCAAAAATTTTCCATCTAAGGAAAAATTTTTAAAGACCAAATTATAATTTGTGTAATTAAAAGACAATAAAAGTCGAAGGAAGTCCACTAAGTCTAATTTGGAGTTAAATTAGTTAAATAGAAGAAAAGTCAGTGAAAAATTAAAAATTAGGGTCAAATTGAAGAAAAGGCAAACTTTAGGGATACAACTTAATTTTTTGCTTAAATTAGAGAAATTATGAAATTAAACATGAAAGAAAATTTTTGAGCCAATAAGAAGAAAATTTTAAGACAAGGAGAATAAATTTGGAATTTATGAAAATTGAAAATTTAATTAAATTATTAATGAATTAATTGATTTAAATGCATAGGATATATTAAGTGAAATTTTATGTAAATTGATCCACCATTAAGCGACTATGTTTCTTAGCGCGTAGTTTACAGTGACTGCGCGCAGGGATAGGTGTAGCCAGCTAGCACCGGAGATCAATCGTGGCATGAACAGAGTAGAAGAACTTTTTGTTATCTTTTTGGGCCGTAAAAATCTTGCATAATTCTCAAGGTATTTTATGGAGTTTATCTGTAATAACTTATGACTGTAGTAAATTTAACGGTTGGTGTGCTTAAAGCGATACTTTTATTTGACTGCATAATGAATTATATTGAAGTGCCGTGTTGATTGTTTGAAGTTTAGGAGTTGGAGGAATGATTTTTAGGACTGTAATTTGAATATTGCAGGTTTAGGCATCATGAATATTAGGCCGTCATGCTGTCGGATTTTCTTAAATTAGATAATAAATTAATTGTAGTAGAAATATTAATAAAATAATATGGACTCAGTAATTGTATAGAGGCCATTATAGGAAAAATTGCAGCTGCCACAGTTTGGCCCAATTGGGTCTAGAGTATAGTTGATCTCGTTTGGATCATGAACAACATTGTTAGGGTTGTTAGTCGACCCCATTTGGGTTCGCTTGACTGATTTAGAGTACAATTTGGCCCCGTTTGAGTTTACCAATTTCATATCTTTGGATGTCCATTATTTTGATACCTAAGTGTATCTACAGTTCCCGTTATCCACTATTAGAATTAAGGCAAGCTAAATTATATTTATAGTATTGATCACAGTTCTCGAATCAAAGCATGTTTTGCTTATTTATTATTATTGGACCATATGATTGGTTTGATTATAAGAATTATGTCTCAAATGTAAATGTTCAGATGAGTAATTGTCAACTATATGAATTATGTATATTGGAATATTTGTTATCCTTGTTGCTTTTGTGCTTGTATACTTGAGATATTGTTAAAGCTACAAACCTATTATTATTGATACGTTATATTGTATGAGATACATATTGATTGTGTATGCTGATGACTGCTATGAGTGGTCATCCATCATGAGTTATTTCCCTACTAAGCTTTATAGCTTAGCACGGGTTATTTCATTCGTGTAGGTTCAATAGACAAGACTTTTTGTTCAGAGACATTCTCTGCATTAGGAAGGGCCAACTCAAGATTGATAGGAATTGATGTAAGGAGATTTTGTATTAATACTTTGAAATGTTTTGTATTATGGCTGATCGGCATATGAGGATGTATTTAATATGTGTAAAATGAATCGTAACCAACTCACAATATGACTAAGCAAGAACATGTGTGCACGTAGTATTTAAAGTAACATATACATAACATGGTATGCATAATGCTAAACATGAGATGAAGTATGCGAACAGTTAAAGTAGCACCCATATGTTTATATAATATAACATGATATGAGTAGTAGTAACATGATGACTATATGACTAATAATATACAGGCATGATAGAAATGAAAGGCACGATTAATTGATTAAAAGGATGTGATTAATGAGGTATTAGTATAGGGTTGTTACAAAGGCATTCATAAGGAATAATGAATAGTTAAAATAAATGTTAAATAATGAATATTAAATAATGATATGTTACATATGTATATATGTGTTCTAAATTTGCACCATGGATATCATATTTACCTGGATGTTTTCTCTACTAATGATGATTTAGTTTTCTAATTAATGCAAATGCATCTTAGTATCATTGCATAACTGTGTGTGTGAGAATGACCATTGTGAGTGGTTGTTCACATATTTACTGTTCCACACTAATTTTTATAGCTTAGCACGGGTCTTCATCCATGCAAGTACTCAAGCTAGGACTCTTCAGTAGGGACAAGGTCAATAGCAATAAAGCCAACACCTGTTAGTGTAAGTCCTAGCCCCAATGCATTATAATAAAACACTTTGAATTAATAAAGTGAGGCATTTGTTTTATCTTTTGTATTCCTATGCATATCAATTGATAGAACTATCCAAGAATGTTGTTTCAGTTTAAGTTATCATGTGTGAGACACATGGTTGTAAGACCTTGAAACAAACGAGACTTCATTCTAAATATCCCTAGTCAGTCATTGTTATGGGAATAATAAATGAATTAAGACTAGTATGCTCTCTCTGATATTATGAGTTCTGTCTTACAGATCATAAGGACAAGAGTGTCAATCAGAGATCATAGATACATGTTAAAAAACATGGTATCTAGATTCAATCCGTTCATGAGAACACTATATGGTACAAGTCATAAGTGTTTCTCATATGCAAGTTTTGTATCGGAGTTCTTAGACCTAAAATCTCTATGAAACTCTTTATGAATTACTGTGTACTTTGACATACACCTAACGTGCTCGTAACAGAGTGACAAGTATGGGTATGATTGGGTATGCATTGATTCATGTTAGAGAGCATGAGAGAAGTGAAGGGATTACCCCTCTCTATAGGAGAGAAAATATCATCGGCCACTTGATCAGTGAACTGAAAAGTGTATGGCCATACCGAGATGAAATAATGAGTAATCATTATTTATTTGAGAGTTCAGTGTCACTGGAATATCAAGAAAGGAATTAATATATATAAGGATGACTAGTTCCATGCCTTATATTAATTCTGATATTTATGGGTAAGGGACTATGCAAAATTGCATTAGCTCACTAAATGCCATATGCATTTTCATTTAATTTGGAATGCTATAATATCTTGCTAGAGAATATATATATCCTTTGAATTAATTCATTGCCAACATTAAATGGACCTATAGGATTGCACACAAAGCATTGGGCTTAAAATATTTAAATAAAGTATTGGGCATTAATTTGGGCTTTTAATTAAAGTCAAATTAATGTATGTAATGGGCATTTTAAATGCTATTGGACCTTGGCCCATGAGAGAGAGAAATTCAGCCCACATGGTTTAATTTCAATTAATTAATTATCTTGTATTAATTAAGTTAATTGAGTATTAAAGGCTAAAAGAATTTAAATTAAATTAAATCATTTAAATAATATATGGAGTGGCCGAAATTCCAAAATGAAAATCAAGGAATTTCGGCACATGTTCTTTATTTATATTAAGTGATTTTATTTAATTAAATGTCTTGTGTTTTATTTCAAATTTGAATTTTAAATTTAGAGGAGTTTAAATCAATATATATTACTTATTTTTAGGAAGTGATTGAAGTTGAATTAATTATCTTGAGATGGTAAAATTCAGATCAAACACTTGCCAAAAGATAAGGATATATATATGAAAAGAAATAAAACCCTAAGATATAACTAAGTTTGGCATGAAAACCATATTTTTCTCTAGGTTTGGCGTGAACTTATCTCTCTCTCTCACAAAATTCTTTTGGCCAATTTTCACAAGGAGAAAGGATTGTTCCTCATTCTCTTGTGTTCTTGGGTAGTAATAGCAACCTAAGAGAAGTACAAAATCAAATTTTGTAGCTTCAAACCATAGCCATTACACAATACCTTAAAAGAGAGCTAGCAATCTCGATTTTAAGCTGTCGGTGCAATTGTGTGTGTGAGAATAGAGGGAGTGGCGTAAAAGGCTATTCCTTGGCATTGGTGATCAAGATTTAAGGCGGATAAAGTTATCTTAGTTGCTGGTCATCACCAAATTCAAGATTTAAAAGGCATCAAAAGTTGTAAGTTTTAAAAACCCTAAAATTGCATGTTTCGATTCTTGTCATGGAATTGTATGGGATGTATGATTGTTTTTATTGTTTTTTCGCTGCACGATTACCATGAACATATCATGTCATATTCCATCAACACCAGTAGTAGGGAAGAGTTAAAGTATGGAGATGTTTTCTTTTTGTTATGTTTTTTTCATTGTAAATCTCATATTGTATTGAGTAAAGTGTAATGTAAATAATATAATTATTATAATTATGTTGTGTTAAAGGGTTTTCTCTTGTATAGCCTCTTCTAATGTAAAGATATGATTACAAGTTACTTAGAATGACACAATATTTGTGCAAAAAAAATATAGTACAATTAATTGAATGCAAGATAGCATGCATGGTAACAGGAAACAAAAAATGTTAAAGTAGTCTTTACAAATCATGTTTGGGAGCATAATTTTTTTCATGGTATTACACTCCATGATTTTTATAAATGATTTAAGAATCATGAAAATGTTTAATTTTGAGAATGTAAACCTTAGACCCAACATTGGTCGAGTACCAGTGTGTCACACTTGTCAGTGCTCTAATTTTATTATCCTTTTACTTACATGATGGAATTATATCTTATATTTTATTATTAAGCCATGCTTGCATTGTCTAATTCATCAATCACAAATACGCTATCTATTCGATTGATAATCACTATGTAGTTGGTAAAAATTTCAGCAGCATAACGGTTGCATAGTTGTTAGCTGTTTTAGAAAATTGACAAATTTATACTCCCAATATATATTCACCATTACCTCAACTTCATTATTACCACAACAACACAACTCCACAATCATCATTTATCAAAAACAACACCATGTATAGCATCATCCATTTTTTTGTGCCCACACACAAACACATGTATATAAATTCTATCATTAACCACATAAACTTGTCATATTATACAATATATATATATATATATATATATATATATATATATATATATATATATATATATATATATATATATATATATATATATATATATTAGTATCTTTATAATTTTACAATAACAATCTACATTTATATCCTATATATACATGTCATATTAGAAGATTCGGTCTTCATCAAAACTCCAGTTCAACACTCTTCGACTTGTTTCTTCACCCGTATTAATTCTCTTCTTTTGCATCTGTGCGCAGTAACAACTATATGCTAAATATATGTATGCCTAGTATTGGATATCCAACTAATATATTTCAAATACACATGCACACATGTATTTATTATTCTTTTTATGTATCTTATTTTATCTAATTTGTTTATACATATTCAATTATATTCTTTATTCAAATTATTGTACATCTATTATTTTAATTTCTCCTTAATTTTCTTCCTTTCTTATTTATTCTAATAATTTCCATTTATCAACTATATTCATTTTTTTTACATTTATGCCATAAGAATTCCAATTTATTCCTTTACCTTCTTTTTTGTTCTTTTTTTTTTTGCAAATTTTGATCCTAAAATTCTCAATTTCTTACGAAAATAACCAATTTATCCATAAAATTCCATTTCAATGGCAAAATTACTACTTTACCCCCTATTATGTACATTTCTTTATTTAATTACAAATTTTGCCATTAAAATATCATTTTAACATCTTATTTACTTTTTTGCCATTAGCTTCTCTATTTTATTACCAAATTACTATTTATCCCTATTTTCTCATTTTGTCACAAACACAATACTTTTATTCTTTATTTATCATTTTGATTCATAAATGACTTCATTCTTCTTCCAAATTACATTTTTACTCCAAAACTTTCACTTTGTTCTCAATTAATTAATTTTATTCAATAATTATGATTTTACTCTTCGTGTGCAAACTTTATTAATTAGTTAAGGTTTTGCTATTAATCCTCCATTTTACTACCATTTAGGTTTTAACCTTCATATTATGTTTCAAAATTACTATTTAGCCCTCAATTCAACAATTTCTTCATATAAGTATAATTTTTATCATATTGTTTCTATTTGATTACCAACACATCAACCCCATTATTACCCGTTCATTACAATAGTAGCCTTTGATAATTTTCTGTGGAAACCCACAAATTCGATATGCAGGACTAGGATCCCAAAGATGTAAACCTCCCAAAGTGACCACTCAGGGATCATATGCTTTGACACTGTCGAGATGACCACTCAGGGGTCATACTCCTTAACGATTTCACAATTCTAACTATATGACCATGTAGACTACCATTAGCCTACAATATGAGTTACCATGACTTGATGCTGTGATGCGTTGTCCCTATAGTTAGCAATTTATATCTTATATTTCTGGTTCCACTACTCAATACTAAGGGTAAAACAATATATTCTTTTCATATCATCATTTATTAACATAATTTCCATTTCTTTTCCATATTTCCACATCATACGGTGGTATATAATTAATGTACCTTGCATATAATTATCCATCATTCTTTTTCATCATATGCTATAATTTTTCATTCTTTCATGCCATAATTCTTTCTTTTATCATACTTTGTATTATATATTGATACATAATCTATGTATCAAACACAATACTTGCTAAACATTATTTTTATATCTTATATTATCAAATTTCATCAAATTACACATATATTCACTTATGTACACCATTTAACTCTACAAAGCATTTAATCTAACATCTAATTCCACTCTTATCACATTTTAACAATTTTTAATCAAATTATACCAATAATAAACCATGTGTACCATATAGCCCTTGTGTGAATTATTTTCAAGATTTTCACTTTTCTTCTAATTCTTATTCCCTCTGTATTCTTTAACCATATGTTTCATAATTTAATCATTAAATCACTAAGATTTCTTATGCATATATTTTAGATTTTCTACTTTAGGCTTTACTCGTTAATTTAATCTTCCCATCTAACATAATTAACATCTAATCTAATATTTATGACTTCAAATAATATTTACTCATCATTCTTACATTTCCTCCACATTTTCACATTATGTAACTAATTATTCTCATACATAATACATTATTTTCATTATTTTTACATGTTTAATCATTTATCATCACTTATTTTATTAAGACCACATCAATTTCTACTTAATATCATTCGGCCATAAAGGGGACCTCATCATCCGATTTCTTTTTTTTTCCAAAAATTATTCCTACCACGTTTTAAATGAAAATTTATGCATATTTACCATTAGTTCACTTAGATACCACATTTGCATACTATTTTGTCTGCTTATATAATGGGTACACTTAGGGTATTTTGCATTCTATAATTGTTTTCATCAATCTATCTTAACAATTTTACTTAATTATCATCCAAATTAACTTATTTAATAATTATTTGAATTATAAATACCCAATACACAATTATTGTAGACACTGGATCCTAAGAATGCTTTTGTTAGGGTTACTTAATGAGGAAAACTGCTCCTTAGAAGACAACAGATTGAGGACAGGTGAATCATTTTTTTTTGTGTTGAAATCCTTTTTCAAAAGTATTTTAAAGTGTTTTCATTCTTGATTTGGGTGATCAAGTGGAGCAAAGGGTTGAACAATGAGAAATGTCCTAGATTGAGGGCTTAAAAGACAAATTAAGTAAGTTTTAGGCCTTGCACATCTGTGCACAAGATAGAATATCATCATTGTTTGGTCAAATTGCTTGCTTTTTACCATTTTTGGGTTTACATGCCCTTCTACAAAGGCTATATGGATGTGCATCATGTGAATTTTGCCTTTTTAGGCAAGTAGCCTAAACCACTTGAGTTGCATACCCATACATACTTGAGTGTATGGCCGTGCAACCTAAAAGTTGGTGAAGTTTTCAAATGCAAGTCGCTAAGTAGGTTGACTTATAGGCTTGCACACCCGTGCACATAGATATGTATGCTCATGCATTATTCCTTATATAAGGAATTGGCCAATCACTTTGAAAAAGGTTAGAAAATATGATTTTGGAAGTATCTTTGTTATCATAAAGGCTTTTAAGTTCAAAAGGTTATTTTTGGCACTTGATCCTTTATGTTTTCAAATTGCTTTTAATTATTTCAACACAAAAAGGTCCACGAATCTGACATCCAATGATCTAATTAAGTAAGTACAATGAAGGTAATATAAAAAGCTTTCCTCATCTCGATTTAATTTCTTGATCACGTAAGACTTATACATTTGTTAATTTGGATATTATAAGTTTATTCGTTAATTTTATTTATTGCACATTTATTGTATATTCATTTTTGCTAGATTTAGGTTGTGAAACCCTTTCCAAGGTTATATTACCATGTGGTAGAAATTATTAGGCTATTTTTTGTAAAATTCCTTTATTATTATTTTGGTTGTGCTTTCTTGAGAAGATTTAGTTTAAAAATTGTGTTTTTGCATTTAATATTCCCTTTTTGCTCCTTTTTAGATCTATTGTTGATAACGACTTTATTTCAAAATGAGAAGAAAACTAGCCTTCACCAGGCCAGTACGACCGTGCATCACCCAATGCACACCCGTGTATTATGCAATGCAAGACCCAAATATGTTTTCTTATTTTTTTAAAAAAGTAAAAGAGTCGACCGTATGTTGCCAAATGAATGCTAGTGCATTTTCGACATACGTGTTAGATCCTTGGATTTCTATTGATTTATTTCATTTTGCTCTTTTATATATTTTCCTTTTTGTTTTCATTATTATCATTATTATTATTACTATTATTGTTCCTGAAAATAACCCTCTTCTAAGTGTAGTTGGGCGAGTGCTTTAGGTAAGTCCACCACCTTATCTTTTTATTACAAAATAAGGCTTTTTCGATTGCAAATGGAAAATGCCTTAAAAATATTTATAATAGAGAATTAGGATATGTCATTAATAAAATCGGACCAATGTCCACAATTTTGCCTAAGAAACTAACATGTAAAAATTAGTTTTTAATAATGTAAATGATTCTTGTATATAATTAAATAACATGAGACATTTCTTAAGTAAAACTTGGACTTCTTAAGTAAAACTTGGACTAGCAAGTCCCTATCTTCAAATCCTCATAATGAAATGCTTCTTCAATAAACCACATGTGAAGACCAAAGTCCTCACCTAAAAGGTTACAATGAACTGCTTGATTTATAGATGTCTTTATCGCTTTATTCTATGTCATGATTTACCGCTTTCTTACATGATTGGGTACGTCTTTAATTTTTATATTTGTTATGATCTTGCATGAGAGAAAAGGGATACAACGATTAATTTGAAAGTCATTAGGTCACATTTATCAAAGGTAAAAATAAGAGCGGAGCTCCAAACCATTTCTAGGTTTTTAGCCTCACGAGGTTGGAACACCTTATTTTCCCAATGTTCTATTGGGTGGCCACTCCTTACAATCAGCCTTGTGGTGCCCAACAAGATGCCTCCTGGCTACTGATTGTTAGCAATGAGATAGGGACACCTTAACGTGCCATCTCATGCCTCTCAAGGCTTAAGATTTAGCAAGTCAAGTTGAGTCATTTTCCTATCTCAAAGCCATCGGTCAATCTGGATAAGGGAGCCTTAACCTATTTTGACCCTAAAAGTTGGATCGAACTATTAAAAATGTCAAAGATTTCCTCCCTCTAGCTCGATGATCCCTTATTTCTGGAGGTGAAATCGAGCACCAAAAGAAGAGCGCATGTCACAATTATGTAACAGATGCATAATCAAAGATTTGATAAAATGTAAGAGTTTTGGTATCCATTAACCATATATGCTTTCTGCCAAGCTAGATTTTTATCCTTTTCTTTTCTTCCTTCTTCACCTATTTCTCCACTTAGGCCAAATTTGACATGAACAAACTGATAAATCTTCTTCCAATTTTTCACCCAATTTCACATGAAAATAATGAACTACATTAATTCCTAACTAAATCTAACAAAATCATAAATTTATACTTACTTGACAACTTTTTGTGCTTCACTTTTCTTCAATTTTATTAGCCTTTTCATGTTCTAATCTCTTATATAATGTAGGAAAGATAACAAGAAGTTATTTTAGGGTGGTATTAAAGCTTGAAGAAAACATCCATGGTAGACAAAAAGAGGGACTGGTTTAACCAAAGGAAGAAGGAAGAGAAGGAGACATTTTTATTATGCACAAAATTTTAATTTTTAGGCCCTTATATATATCTTCAATGAATGGCCATGATCGATTTGGATAATATTTAAGAAAAGGGTGGAAATTAAGGCACTTGTCATCCTCCTATTGGTTCCATACTCATCTCACTCCCAACCTATTGAGTCTTATATAGAGTGAGTCGAGTCCCGACTTAGACTTAAATGTGTGGCCAAAATTAAATCAAGCACTATTTGATCCAATGGTGATTAATAGGCCATTTGTAACGTTCTAATTAATTCCAATATTTTCTTTGCCAAATTTTCATAAAAATTAGTCCAAAAATATGAAAAATTATTTCTTAGGGTGTGTCTAAATTTTCGGGTCAAAATAAGATCGTTTCGATGAATTTTTTGATCTGACGATATAATTACAAATTTGATAATAAATTTTTCTATTTCAACTTTATTTTATTTCAAAACTTCCAAAAATTCTTATTAATTATTTATAATGGGTTCCTAAACTCAAAATAATTTTCTAGAGTTTCGAATATTTTTTTATGGTTGGTCAAAGTTCAGTAAGTCCCAATTACTATTCATTTCAAACCATAACTTATTTTTATTTTCAATTTTTGAGGTCTTATTTGACCTCAATTTTACGCCAAATTATATCCTCGAATTCCCCATAAATTGTACTTTCTAGTGCTCATTAACAGTGCTCGTGGGCCTCTAGTGGTACTATTTACCTCGATAGCACTATGTATGGCTAGGAAGTACTATTCACAAAATCGAGATTTTTGGGGTGCTACACTAAATGATTCTCCAAGCTTAATTTTACTATTATAACCTTATAACTTTTACTTTTTAATATTCTCCATGCTTAATTTTTACAATGCTAACAACTTTTCTTTATTTTCATTTTTTATTTTGAAGATGCAATAGGTTACGATGACAACGTTGTAGCTAGAGGTTGTGCAATGAAACATCCTTTTTGTTTTTCTTCGACTTCATCCTTTGGCATTGAGCCAAAACATTGGCTGCATCTATTCATGTAATCAGTGACCATGCTTGGTCATGCATTATAATTTGATTATACCATTCAATAAAACATAGACATTAAATTCAATAAGCATGCTTTTTTATTTAATAGTAGCAAGTGAAATTTTAATTGCATTAACTCTATTATCAATCAGTCCTCTCAGGTTTCTTGATTGATATTTCCTCTTAATCTGTAATTATTACTTAGGATAATTTTTAGGTTTTTACCCTAGTGAGTGCTTATTCTTGCTTAAGTCACCTTTTGTGGGTTTTTGACTTGTGGAGATTCTAATTTCTTTTCTTTTTTCTATTTAGACTCTTCTTTGGCTTGTGAGCATGGGTTGGTTTTTAGAACTAGCTTCTGCTAAGATTTAGATGGAAGGCAACTTTTATAGGTTTAAACTCCAATGTGTAGTGGAGTTGTAAATAAGGTCCCATCATTTGAATTGGCTTGGTAGTAGTGATGGGCTTTCTTGTGCCGGCTTTAGAATTCGAGCACCTGAAGTAAACTGCTTTAGTTGACGTTTTGATTGATGTGTAAGGCAACCTTCTTAAGTTCTCCCCTTTTGTTAGAATCAAGAACTTCATTTCTCTTTTTTTTTTTGCTCCTCTTTTTTTTAAAGGTTTGTGACTTGAAAACTATCTGTAATGTCATGCTTTCATATAAGCTTATAAATTATGGTTTTATCTTTATATACACAATTTTTACCCAAAAATTTCAATTTTTAATTCTAATATTACTTCATTTTCAATGAAATTACATCTTTACCTCTAAGATATCATCTTTTATCCAAATACATCTAAATTTCCATTTTGGGCCAAAATTCCCATTTTGTCCTCAAAATTTTATTTTCAGTATGAAATTACAATTTTAGCCCTACACTACCAAGTTTATGCTTATTTTTATAGTTTTGCCCTAAATTTTACGATTTATTTGCATTTATTCCCTAAAATCACATTTCATTCCAAAATTTGTTGTTAGTCCCCAATTTAACTATTTTGAGCATATAATTACAATTTTACCCTTACTTCCTCATTTTTATTACCAATTCATCGCTTTTATATTATATTTACTAGTTTGCCACTCATTTCATTATTTTGCCATTTTTACTACATAGTTATAATTTTGCCATTATTTTACCTATCTTTATTATTTAATTAAAATTTTACCATTTTATTATCGATTAACCACTTAATCATTATTTTTCCTTTATTTTGTTATTTTTCCACTTAATTACATTTTTACCCTTGTGATACAAATTTTGTTAAATATTTACCATTTTGCCATTTTAACCTCATTTTTATTACATTATTATTACTTAAACCCCATTAGCTTTAAGTGGAAACTGCATAAACGAATCGAATGTGTGGGACTTTGACTCCAAAGGTCTACATCAGTTCTATTCCATACTTTTCTCTTTTCTTTTTCTTTTTTTACGTCTCTATTTATTTTCTATTTTAGTGTAGATTCGCCATTAGTCCATTATTGCAAGTCAACAATACTCATTATCGTAGTTGGTGTCCCTATGGCTAACCAATTACATCACATACTTTCAATTTTTCTAGTACTTATTAAAGGTAAAATAACTTATTCATTCCATTTCTTCATTTTATGCCATATTTTTCATTCTTTGCACATTTTCACTTTATATAGTGGTACACATATGTAGGTCAGTTGTAATTCTTTTATATTTTTTTGTAAATTGTTGAAAGAGCATGGAATTTTGAGATTTGCTCTTCAAACTCTGCTTTCTATTGGTATTTCTCTATTTCCTTCTATTTTGAACCTTAGGTTTATTGTTTTAAATTGGCACAAAATAAAGGAACAAAGAGTCAATATTTTTGGAAACTGCTATTTGTTGTTGTTGTTGTTGTTCTTCTTCTTCTTCTGCTTAAGTACACACTTTTTTTTTCTTTGCTTGTTTCTTACTTTTGTTTTTAAATGCTATATTTTTTTAGGGTGCTTTTGTTCATCTTTGTAGTTATTTGACTGAGGTGATGTTTGCAAAAGTGCTTTTTGCTTACATGTCTTCTATCTCCATTTTAGCTTATAAAAATGTTGCTTAGAGGGACGTAATTTGATAGATTTTATGCTAAAGCTTATGGGGAAGATCTCTTTATAGACCTAGACAAATAAGTTTCCATAGACTTTGATATTTGATTATTTTTCAATTTAATGCTTTAATTTTAACAACTTTTTTTATTTTATTGTTCCTTTATTCTTTCTGGCTTATGAGATCATCGATAAATTTAATTTCAAATATTGATAGTTGATGACCTTCTTTTTAATATATTGGCCTTCATTTTTTGATCTATCTTTCTACAATTTTTATTCTTCCTAATGTATTTCCTTCTATCATTTTGTACTTATTACTTTTCATTTCATTTTTCCCTTCTTTAGGTTTGCTTTAAACCAAAATTTACTTCCTTTTTTTTCTTAACAACTATGACAAAGATAATAGTTACTTTAAATTATACTAGTGTGTTTCTAATTTTTGATTGGAAAGGTCAGTGATAGGGCTAGTAGTTATATGATTACAATTTTATTGCATTTAGTTATCCAAAGATTAATGTTTCCATGGTTATTCTTGATACACCAGTAGTGGTCTTGCTTTAGAGCTTGCTCACATGAATATTCATAAAGAATTCTCCTTTCTCTTTTTGTCTTTTCTTCTTTTTGATAATATAGTTATGAAGCATACAACTTTTGACTTATTAGCATTTTGGTTTAAAATGGCCAAGCTATTCCTTAGTTTATTAAAACTTGTGATATGATCCTCTTCTTTTGTATAGCCATATCTAGATAGGCTAATTCAATCTCTTATCCTGTTTGATATTCTGCATAAGAACAAAAAAAATTCTTGATTAGTTAAAGGAGATAAATTTTCATAGAATAAAAATAATATAAAAAATTCCATTCTTCAATTTGCTGATGGATATTCAATTATTTTAGTTCCTTTATCTTGTAATTTTCTTTTACTTTTCTTTGTAAACTATCAAGCCAAAAATTGTAAAAGAATGAATACTCCAAATATAAAAACTAATACAAATTAGTATCATTATAATCTGTTTGTCTTTTATGTGTACCTTGTTATATTGGGACAAAAATTATTTGCGATGCTTACATTGTAGAGATCATTTCACTTCAACTGATGTTATTTTATAGGTGAACCCTAAGGTTGTAGAATCTTTGGTTGATCTCTATGAGTATCCAAATATGATTAATAATTGGCAAGTTACTTCATCTATTGAATCTAAAGTAGTAAAGACAGGGTATTTGGGGAATCATAAGTTCATATATTCATTTATATAGGCACACAAATCAACATCATGCATTTGATCAACGGTAGAAAACATAGTTGAACAAAGATGTGCCTTAGTTTTTTTTTTTAAAGTTTAAGTTCCAAAATTCTCACATAAAAATGAAAATAAATTACCTTTGTTGCTTTTCAATGATTACCTAACATTTGTAGTCATAGTACACAATTTAGATTAAGATGTTATCTATGTGTGGTATCAAGCATAAGATCACCATGCCATACCATGCATAAGCCAATGGTAAAGTAGAGGTGCTTAATAAGGAAATTAAAGCTATCTTAGAGAAAATGGTTAGTGCATCTAAGAAGGATTGGTCGCATAAATTAGATGATACATTATAGGCTTATAGAGCAGCTTTTAAGACCCCTATTAGCATGTCTCTATTTAGCCTAGTTTTTGGAAAAGTGTGCCATTTACCTGTTGAATTGAGCATAAAGTATATTGTGCGACCAAATTTCTTAATTGTGATCTAAAAGATGCAAATGAAAAAAGGCTTTTTATACATGAATGAGCTGGAGGAAATATGTTTTTAAGCATATCATCAAGCAAAGACGTACAAAGAGAAAACCAAACAATGGTATGATTGAAAGTTGGTGAGAAAGGAATTTGTTCTAGGAATGAAAGTGTATAATAGTAGCTTGAGGTTATTCTCGAACACATTGAAGTCAAGATGGAAAGGGCCTTATGTGGTTATCAATACAACAACATATGGAGTGGTCATGATTAAACATCCAAGTGATAGTAAAGAATTCAAGGTTAATGGCCATCATTTGAAGTCATATTTCAAAAATATGTTTGAGGTTGGATTGGTGGTTGTGACTTTGCTTGATGAGTGATAGATGCTACAAAAGTCTAGCTGAGAGTTTAAAAATCAAAACTATTTCCAACTCTTGATCTTTTAATGTTTAGTGTTTTTATTTTAGTCATTTAGTTTAGTTTTAGTTGTTATTTTTAGTTTAACAAATGTGGCTAAATTTTGTGCTTAATTTTTTTTAAAGTGAGATTGAAAATTTTAGAAGTAGAATCAGGTTTAAATATATCAAATTTTGGGAATTTTGGTTAGGTCATGGGTGGCATATAAAGCCTACCCCCCGGATGAGGGTCAATTACATGAATTTATTTTTACTCCATAATGATTTGGCAAGGTTGTAGGGCTGGGGGTCACAACTAGCATATAAACCTTGCCCACTGTAAGGTCATGCATCTGAGTATCTATTTTACTCTAAAACTATAGACACTGGGTCTCGAGATAGCCTAAATCAAAGTTACCTAATAAGGATATTGTTACTCATGTTATAGATGAAGAAAGGAAGTGCTGGTCCTTATCTTTGGTTTTCATAAGTTTTTTAATGGTTTTTATCGATCTTGGCCCTTTGTATTTTTACAAGGCTAAAACGAGGTTTTAATTGCAAAATTTAAGTTTTTTTTTGTTGATAGATGCTCGTTACTCTTGATGTGATGCCTATTGTGATGTCCGTCGAACCCCACTCGCGTTCAAATTGCTTTCGAAGGCTCGCTTTTAGGGTCCAAGACTGGACGAGACTCATAAAATTCATAAATTTGCCACTTCACAATAGAAGAGGGATTTGACCAATCTTATTGTTAATGGTTAACGTACGATGGCGTCTAAGTAGGCCCAAGAGATAGGTATCATGGAGTCGCCACCTAACATAACATTGGGAAAGTGAATCTCACCTTTCATGCCTAAATAGTGATGGTGTTCAGGAGATCACTCTTACTTATACCACAGTTAGGTATTTTCATAAATGAGTTTCTAGTATTAGTTCAGTACCTCCCTTCTCATATGATGCATAAGTGGAAATAAATAAATTATTCACATAAAAAAGCGGTAAATAAAGAAAGAAATAAATAAAAGAAACTACATAATCTATTACATAAGCAAATCGTCTAATAGAATATAAAAATATCATACATAAATCAGGACATTTATTTAAGTTGGGAATATTGGTTTTCTCATGTATATTTTACAAAAAGAAATGATAAGTCCTTAACAATTTTTAGAAAACGTGGGTTGAGTGATCCTAATTTTGATAAAAATAGACCTCTTTTTTATTGTGTGATTTTGGAGTAAAATTTGGATATCTGTCCATTTTTATTAAGGAAAACCCAATTTAATTATGTAAAATGATTTTGTGTCGAATTTTATATTAATGTATGCAAAATAATTTATTACTAAGCTATTTCATTCTTGAAATAAGTACATCCAAAATAAATAATAAAATATACAAATAGGTAGTTAAATAAATAAGTAAACATAAATAAATGCAATAAAATAAGAAGGGTGAAAGGAATAGAACTGGAACAATTCAAGATCATTCCTCAAAATCCCAAATCTCGAGATATAAGCTTCACAATGCACATAGGGTTATCAGCTCAAACAAAAACATCAATAAAAACAAAAACAATTAGTTTCAATAAGTAAAATAAAATAACAAAATAAATATGCATTTTTTAAAATAAAATAACAAAATAAATCCTTTTTATTCTCATTTTTCTTCCTTATTTCCAATTAATTCTTACTTGAATGTAAATTTACAATTTAGTACTTAAACTTTTTTATTTCATTATACATGACTTGATTTGGCTTCATATTGGGCCCCTTTTTCTTTAATGATCTTTATATTCATTTTCTTCTTATTGGATCTTATAAAATTTCTATTTGAATGTAACATTACAGTTAGGTATCTAAACTTTTTATTCAATATGTTTGACCTCATTTGACCAAAATTTTGACTCTTTTTGCTTCTTTTGACTTTTATTCCCTTCTAAGTGAAAAATTTGAATTTTGGTCCTTATATTTCTTCATGAAGTGTTAAATTATGTTTTAGTCCCTAAAATTTTCATTATTTATGATTTTGCCCTTTTCCAATTATTTGACCATTTTAATTTCTTTACTTACCTTATTGATGTTAAATTATGATTTTGCCCTTAGTTTATTGCGTAATTATATTTTTACTCTTTTGGAATTCATTAATCATATTTTTCAATTTGCTTCATGTTTAATTGCATTTATGACTTCCTTTATGCCTAATTTACTTTTTGGTCCCTATTTTCTCGTATAATTATAATTTTGCCCTTAATGAACTATTAACTACATTTTGACACTATTTCTTATTTAATTAACTTTATAGCATCTTTCATGCATGATTTATCATTTAATTCCTATTTTCTCATATATTTATCCTTTTTTCCTTCTTGAAATTTATTAATCCCTTTTTTTTCTCATTAACCTTATGACATTCTTTATACCCGAGTTATCATTTAATTCTTGTTTTCATGTATTGTAACACCCTAATTTTATTAACCTAACCATATTTTTGTGTCATTCATGGTTAATAAATTTTACTATGTTATTATACCGGCAAGCATACTTTGTTCATACTAACACACCATTATGCTAGTTATCATACATATAAATTAGGTGTTATTATAGTTGTTCACATGCCATATCTCTTTTGCTACGCAACCATACTAGCACCATATAAGTTCCTAGCACTTTTCACCTATTATATATATATATATATATATATATATATATATATCATATGAATTTTAGGGATTACTAGCACTATTCTTATGTTTTACTTGTTTGTACTTAAGTGTGCATATCATATGTTAGTTGCTTTAGATCATACAGGCATACATTTACTGATATCTTTACAAAAACGAGCTTTTTACAATTTAACATGCCCAAACTAGATACATATTTACAAACATATAACTGTTAATGAAAAATTATACAAAAATATACATCAAAAACATCCTTGAGCAAAAGTGTTATCTACATCAACTTCTTTTCTAACTTGTGTTGGGTTTTCCTGATGCATAGAACGTCCCTGAGCAAAAGTCTTATTTACCGAACCTACATGGATAAAAATAACCATGCTAAGCTATAAAACTTAGTGGGAAATAATTTATGATGGATGACCACTCACAGCGGTCATCGACAAACATACTTAACATACATCACTATCATATTATAAGATCATAATAACAATACTATATTAATAATGAAAACATAACTAGATATACAATAAATAAGGTAACCACTCTCATTATATGACCCAACATGTATAAATCTTACGTACAATTAATATAATCTATGCTTTATAAAATTGATGCATTCATGACATTTAGTGTAATCATATAGTACATGAAAAACATCCAACCATTTATGCTATTGAGACATGTACTGGAGTAATAATTACAACTATAATTAGAGCAAATCATATGCTTAATCGATAACATTTGAATATTTAAGTTTTGATTCAAATACTATATTTATAACTATAATTGTACTTAGCTTGCCTAAGTTCTAAAAGTCGATAGCGGGAACATTAGATACCCATAGATATCGATCATATAAATATCCGTAGGTATTAAGTTCGGTAGATCCAAATGGGATCAAATGGTAATCCTAAATAGGGATGATGGTAGATCCAAATGGGACCAGATGGTAGCAGCTGTGACTCAATTCAATCCCTATAGGCACCTATCTATGCACAATCGAACTCTATTTACAGGCATTAATGATGTTCATATACTTTTCAATTTTTTTTTCATGTTTAAGCTTTATTGTGTAGTCTTACACATATACTATTATATACGAAGATACATAAACTCATATATATGCATGTATATTCAATCTCAAGTATCAATAAAAGTAACTGTAATTACATAATACAATAATCGTTTACCTTTACCTAACAACTTGTAAACATCATCATATAAGCATATTCGTATCCATTCAAATAAATAATAATCAATATGCTTGTTCATAGGCTTGTTGCATAATATGTTTATTAAAATCACATATACATATAGCTCTACTTTATGGTATTATCATACCTCTTAGTCATATACATATATCATGCACACCCATAGTCATATATAAATTTATAATACCATTATTCTTACCTATAATATACAACTAGCAACATCCTCATCTTATGATCAAATTAATGTAAAAATAATATAATTACTTATAGTAAATTTATATTATAGCACCCTATAGTTGGTTTGATGAACAAGCTGGATAAGGATGTCACTAGTTATTCTATAATCTGTATACAGATAGATCAACTTGAATGTTACCTAAATCATCAAAGATTTCAATCCTTTACTCCTTATTTTTCTAAAAATTTCGGTAGAGTTTCCCCTATATATTATCAACCTCATGTGGGCAAAGAATACTAAAACAACACTTCTAAAATAAACCATCAATTTCCATAGCCTTAATCAAACTCCCACACAAGATTTCCCATCCTACTCAAACCAATAATTAATATAAATCCACCTATCATATCATTATTATACAAATATTCTTGCTCTTAACTGTATTTATTAAAACTTTAATTATGCAGAGGTATTAACTACATAATGTTTAACTTCAACAAGACATCTATAAGGTTACAAACCAATTCATATCCATATCTATGTATATGCCAAAATTGCAAAATTCATAAATATCATAAGTGACTTGCTATCGTAACCATGATTGCCTATAACTCTAGCTGCAGTAACTTATAAAGGTCCCTTCATTTGCCTCGAGGATAAGAGTGTCAAATCAACCTACACGCAAAGAAACCTATGTGCTAAGCTAAAAGCTTAGTGGTGACTACCAAATTTATCTCTTAAAAAGCACAGTTCTCCTATACTACTTGCATGAATTGGCAATAAATTCTATAAAAACTATTACAGAACATCCATATTAATTATACAACACATAAATTCCATTCTCAATTTATTGAGGTTACCAAGCCATTTACCTTTAAAATTTGATTAACTTTCAGCATGTGATTTCTTTCTTTGAAAATATATTTAAATGCATTTTCTAGTGAACCAAAAACTAAGTATTCTACTCATTTACAAAACTAAGATAAAATCTTTAAAACCTTAGTTTAGTATATACTCTAACCAACTAGACATGGTTTAAGGATGGCTACACAACAATAAGCTTACAGTAAAATCCACTTCATACAATAAGGGCTCAGCAAAAACAAAAAGGCAACAATTTATATCAATGTGATCCCTTTTTTGTACTAGATGTTAATTATCATCAAAAGCATTGAAATTTAGAAATGAATCTTAAATGAGTAAAACTCAACCAACAAAAACAATTACACAAAATAATTCACATAGTAATACATATAGGGGTTTATACAAAAATGAAATAATTTTTAACTAAAAATTCAGAATTGATTTAAATAAATTATTTAGAGATAAATTTGGTAGTCACATCCCACTTGATATCAAATTTTTGCATTTTTCACTCATTCTAGTAGTCACTGTGCTTGCTGGATCGGTGACAAGAGCTTTATTAGAGCCTCACCTGAATACACCGATACCGTTCTCTTAAAACTGGATCCATCGGCAACCACTTAGTGGTGTTCATGCACCCCAACATCTCACCATTTGGTCGAAAATCTCTTTATTTTCGACGAGTGAGGAGAGGTGGAAGACACCGAAGAAACTATCTCAACCTTGAGATCTCACTAATATAGGTGATGTTGTCATTTGTCGTTACTGATAGGAGGATAAGCAATTGTAGTTATGAAGGAGAGAGGAATCAGGGCAGAATGACAGGGTGAGTGGAGTTGGATGCCAGCAGTAGGGAAGGAACAATGATGCGTGCGAGTTACCGTCGATGAGGGTGGCTAGAATGGCTGCTGGTTCGCTCCTACCTCCTTCATCTCGCTTCTCTCCATGATCTTCTCAAAAAGCATAGATTAAATTATATTTACAATTTATTAAATATACACATGCACCATATAATACTAGATATTTATATAACGGTTATAGTTTTTGAATTTATAATACACATCAACCATCGATACTATAATTTCATAAGCAATAATGACATATATAATATAAGAATCAATTTAGTTTAACAACAAACAATTTATATAGCAACCTAATACTGGCATTTCAACATTCATATAATGCAACCTTTTAATCCATTGCATAGAAATAATTTTACTGTGTTCAAATGTTTATTACTTTATGTATTATAAGACATTTTACCAATAACCATAAATTTATACTATGCATCCATTAATATTTAAAAATTTTGAGGTGATAACATTACACATGCCAGATTACTACTCGATTTACAGTTTATAATATTCCAGTAAATTAATTTATCATTCAATAAGCAAAACACATGCATACTTAAATTTTATTTACTTTTAATTGTATCATTTATATTCCTTATTTTAATTAACAATGCCCTTAATAACTACTATTGAAAATCCTTGAACCGGATATATAGGATGGGGATTGTATGCTATATGACTGTATGCTATCATACTGGAAGGACCACAACTTAATGCGATACCAATACTCTAGTATGGGTGGAGCGACCATAACTTAATGTGATACTGATACTCCACCATATGTTATGTGCCGGCTGCTCATAAGAATATGCAGTAAATCAAAGGTCATGGTGATCTCATAGTGGTACTGCAGTATATGTGTCCCTATGGCTAGCCATTATATCCTAAATCCTAGATTACCCACTAGTTTACTAAGGGTAAAAGATCTTGCCTGTATTATAATTTGATAAAACATACATGATCATGGCATTGTTGCATTTAACTATTTAAACCAAACTTTTATACGTATGTGTAAGTATCATTCATTTAACACATGTGTAATAAGTTTCATGATTATTTAACAATATCATTCATAGTTATGGCTCTTCTATCTCATAATAATGCCATTTACTATTGAGGGCACCATAGTGCTCAACTTGTTACTTTTTTAGACTCAATTTAACATCAAATTGTGGATTTTCCATTAGTCACTTCATTCAAGTTATTCACATCAGTTCCTAGTCATATTTATGTATTAATCATGACATAGGTCATAGAGACCAAACACCCTTATAAATCAAAACGGGTTCAATCTATATTATTGTGTATATAGTTAATTATTTTTGCACAATATATTCTCAAGATACATGTGTGGTAATCGTATATTTTATTCAGCCATTTTAGATTAATAGTTAACATGTACCATTAAAATAAATTCAAGGTCACAAATAAATAATAAGCATATAACCTTAATATCTTATTTCAGAGAAGTCACATACCTTTTCGTAGCCATAAGTTGAAGCAAAGAAATGTAAGACCAATATATGTCCAAGTATGCCTTCTCAAAATAAAGTATAATATTTGTAGATAACTATTTTAATCTCAAGTTCATGCAAGCCGTTTAACATATAAGTTCATATTCCACTGTCCTTTTAGTCTACATTTCAAACCTTTAAGATATGAATTCTACATATAATCATAATTAAATAGCCAATGCATATACTCATGTATGGATCACATATGCTTATAACCTTTCAAACAAGATTCAACTAATTAAACCTTGTGATCTATTAGTTCATAAAACAAATTAAACTAATATGTTTCCTTAAAACTGAAAGCATATGGTTAACTAGTCATCATGTATATATAATCAATTTTTTTATGATCCCCTTTTTAAGTTATACAAAATATTTCCTAATTCTAACTATTTATATAAATATGTTTATGGTTTTGTGTTTTGATTAGCTCCTTACTTTGACCAAAATATATCAAACATATTAATTCACCAGTTAATATATATACATATAGGTAAGAAATTCAATCTTTGATCTAATACACTTAACTATGAGAAATTTTACCAATCAGAAATCTAAAACATTTATGACCAATCGGGAATTTAAATTGTGTATACACATATACACCGACATACATATTCGTAGTGAATCATTTACCATCAAAGTCCTCATTATAACACCTATTTACCTCAAATTATAATTCTATCTTAATTTTGTAAATTATGTACATTAACATTAACCAACTTGAAGGGAACCTAGATTACGCATGAAACTAGCCAATTCCTTAAACCAACAAGAAATTCTACCTTTGACATACTCAAATTTTATAGTTTATAACTATATTCTCTCATAACCAAATAACACATCAAGAGGATATTCATTAACTCATCTATACGATATTTTATGCATTATCAACAAATAATACCTAGCACAACTATAAAAATGCATCGATATATATATATATATATATATATCATAAAAATAGAATAGAATGTACTATATGTAAACTAATTGGACATGATTTGACAAACAAAATGGGCCACCACGCTTTCGTTGCGCCACTCTGATCTAAATGTAACACTCTATACCCGATCTAATGAACGAGCCAGATAAGGATGTCACTAATTATTCTATAATCTGTATATAGATAAATAAACATAAAATTTACCTAAATCATCAAAGATTTTAATCCTTCACTCTTTATTTTCCTAAAAATTTCGGTAGAGTTTCCCCTATATATTATCAACCTCCTATGGAAAAAGATTTCAAAAACAACACTTATAAAATCAACCATCAATTTCCATAGCCTCAATTAAACTCCCACATAAGATTTTCCATCCTCCTCAAACTAACAATTAATCTAAATCCACATGTCACATCATTATTACACAAATATTTTCATTTTGAACTGTATTTATTAAAACTTTAATTACATAGAGGTATCAAATACATAATGTTTAACTTCAATCAGACATCGATAAGGTTACAAACCAATTCATATCCATATCCATGTATATGCCAAAATTAAAAAATTTATAAATAGCATAAGTGACTTGCTATTGTAACCATGATCGCCCATAACTCCAGCTGCAGCAAATTATAAAGGCCTTTTTATTTTTCTCGAGGATATAGATTGTCAAATCAACATATATGAGGAGAAAACCACCAGCTAAGCTAAAAGCTTAGTGATGACTACTAAATATACCTCTCAAAAAGTACAATTCTCCTATACTTGTAGGAATTAGAAATAAATTATGTAAAAAATATTACAGAGCATCCATATTAATTGTATAGTACATAAATTCCATTCTCCATTTATTGAGGTTACCAAGCCATCTACATTTAAAATTTGATTAACTTTCAGCATGTGATTTCTACCCTTAAAAATATATTTAAATGCATTTTCTAGTGAACCAAAAACTAAGTATTTTGCTCCTTTACAAAACTAAGATAAAATCTTTTAAGACCTTAATTTAGTATATACTCTAACCAACTAGAAGGTTCAAGGATAGCTACACAACAATAAGCTTGTAGTAAAATCCACTTTATACAATAAGGGCTTAGCACAAAAAAAAGGCAACAATTTATATTAATGGGATCCCTTTTTCATATTAGATGTTAATTATCATCAAAAGCATTGAAATTTAGAAATGAATCTCAAATGGGTAAAACCTAACCAATAAAAACATTACACAAAACAATTCACACGACAATAGATATAGGGATTTATACAAAAATGAAACAAATTTTGACTAAAAATTCAGAATTAATTTACATAAAGTCTTTGGAGATAAATTTGGTAGTCACAAACCACTTAATGTCTAATTTTTGTGTTTTTCACCCATTTTGGCAGTCATTGTACTTGTTGAACTAGTGATCGGAGCTTCGCTGGAGCCTCGCCTGAATACACCAATGTTGTTCGCTTGTAGCTGGAGCCATTGGCAACCACCTAGTAGTGTTCACGTGCCCCAACACCTCACCATTCGGTTAAAAATTGCCCTTCAACTGCCAGCTACCATCCTCTCTGATCTCTTTATTTTCAACGAGTGAGGAGAGGCAAAAGACACTAAAATAGCCATCTCAACCTTGGGATCTCACTAATATCGATGATGTTGTCATTTATTGTCGTCGATAAGAGGAGAAGCAGCTACGATCGTGAGGGAGAGAGGAATTGAGGCAAAACAATGCGGTGAGTGGAGTTAGATGCCGGTGGTGGGGAAGGAACGATGGCACGAGCGAGTTTCCATCGATGAGGGTGGCTGGCATGGCCGCTGGTCAGCTCCCTCCTCCTCTATCTCGCCTCCATCTCCGATCTCCCTTGCTCTTCATTTTTTCCTTTCTTTCCTTTTCCTTTTCTTTTCTTTATTTAATTGTTATATCTTTCTTTTTTTTTCATTTCTTTGGTAAATTTTGTTTTATGGCCATGAGAGTTCGTCTAGAAAATTCTAAGGGCCCATTTCTATTATTATTATTATTATTATTATTATTATTATTATTATTATTATTATTATTATTATTATTATTATCATGATCATCATGATCATCATCACATTTATTTATTTTGAATCGTTATTTGTTATTAGAGGTATTTTAATTGAAAATACCAATTCATAAGCCTAAAAATAATTCTTATGCGTATCATATCCTCACAAATTTTTATTCCTACTAATCCAAATTAAAGGTACTATTCACGTATTAAAAGTATTCTCAAACCACTCAAGTTTTTAGGGCATCACTTATACATCAAGAATTAGCTTACGAAAAAAGGGGTTAGGCAGATTTCTGACTCTATTTTGCATCTCAATTTTGCCATACTAGATGGATAAATTAACCAAATGAACCTCTAAAAATATAAAGATTTATGTCTCTAGTTTCTCATGCTTTAAATACCACTCAGTTTGGATAATTAAATTAGGAGTTATAACCCAATCATCACAAACTGTTTAAAAGTACATTTTTTTTCAAAAACAATTTTTATGACCAATTTGAAAAATTCATAGATTTAAATAAGTATAGAATTAAACTAACATTTACTCATGTGATTTGTACTCCTATAAGTCCAGTTTATCCAAAAATTTTTCCTATAGCATTTTGACTTTTTTAGCATGAGTTACATAAAAAATACTACAACTTATTCATTGACACTAAACAACAGTTCACCATACCAAAATCAGTTTTAGTTTCAACTTAGAAAATTCATAGAGGAAAATGAGCACAAAATTAAACCAACATTCCTTCACAAAAATTGTACCCCTATATGTGTAGTTTGTCTAAAAATTTTCCTTATAGAAATTAGACTTCTCTAAATAGAATTATGTTAAAAATACAACTACCTACCTTCTATAGCTAGACCGCAGTTCATTATGAACTTTAACTTAAAATAAAGACTACTTAGGAGCAGTATCAACCTTAGCTTTCTTCTACAAAATTGTAGGTAGATGTCTTAGAAGTAATAAAAAACTAAAATTACAAAAATTTGAGTTGTATAACTAAAGATATGCTAAAAATACAGAATCTTGTTCAAGATTAACAAACACAATTTCAACAATTTACTTATTCTTTCTTTCATTCCCCTTTTATACCATGAACACCTTCTTCCTTATAATCAATCCAACCAACAAAACAACTCATTTAATACATTTACATTCATATACTTACATATGTAAATCAAAATTTACTCTTAAAATCCTCACCTTGGATGAATTCCATAACAAGCCTCCTTCACTCCTTCATCACCTCATTGCCTTTGTTCCTTCCACTATTTTCTTCTTCTACAAAGGACTTCATCCATAAATTTCCAAAATTTCCCCCAACCAAAACCTCTAATTGAAGAAGAAGATGATGGAGATAAAGGGAGGAACAAATTACCTTAACATTTTCAAATTAAATATCCTTGCATTAACAATTCAAAAGAGAAATTTTGAAAGAGATTAGATAGAGGATCTTAAGCTTTGAGAGAGAGAGAGGGAATGAAGAAATCTGCTATTCTTTTTTATGTTTTTCCATCCCACTCACACAAAGAACCACTAAATAGCTTTCTCTCTCTTTTATGCAAAAATTAAAATCTTTAAAGGAGAGAGTGAAGTGTCCTTTAGGTCCTTCAATTCTTTTCATGTTAAAAATCTATCTCTTAAATTTTAATCCTCTTAAATTGCCCTCAAAGCTATATTTCTCCATTCAATTGCACCTTTCATAATAATAATAATAATAATAATAATAATAATAATAATAATAATAATAATAATAATAATAATAATAATAATAATAATAATAATAATAATAATAATAATAATAATAATAATAATAATAATAATAATAATAATAATAATAATAATAATAATAATTCACCTAGATAACTCACATAATTAACATCTTATAAATTTACCAATTTGCTTATACTATGACCCTAATCATTACTTTTAATGTGCAATTATATATTAATAAATATTTATATCATTTAATCATGTATATATCTAATAGGGTCAAGGTTGGGGGTCTTACAATTCTCTCCCTCTTAAAGAACTTGTCCTCAAAATTCATACCTATTTTAAATAGTTAGGAATACTGCTATTTCATAATTGCCTCTAGTTCCTAAGTTAATTCTTGAACATGATGATGTTGTTAAAGCACTTTAACAGGAGGAATCTGCTTGTTCCTCAACTGTCTGATTTCTTAAGACAAAATCTCTTTCGGTTCCTCATCATAAGAGAAGTCTAGCTGAACCTGAATATCTTGTACTGGTAGCATATGGGATTCATCTGAACGGTATCTTCAAAGCATCGACGCATGGAACACATTATGTAATTTGGCTAATTCCTTAGGAAGAGCCAATTTATATGCTACTAGTCTAAGTCTTTGAAAGATTTTTTATAGACCAATATACCTTGGGCTCAGTTTACCCTTCTTCCCAAACCTCTGTATTTTTCGCTAAGGAGACACTTTCAAGAATACTTTATCACCCACTTGATACTCAATATCCTTTCTCTTCAAATTTGCATAAGACTTTTACCTGTCACATGCTACTTTCAATCTCTGTTTAATAACTTGTACTTTCTCCTCTATATCCTTAACAATTTTAGGACCAATCATTCTACATTCAGATAATTCAGTTCAATAAACTGGAGTTATACATTTTTTACAATACAAAGCCTCATAGGGTGCCATCTCAATGCTTTTCTAATAACTATTATTGTAAGAAAACTCCATTAAGGCAAGATACCTATCTCAACTTCCTGAAAAATCCATGGCATATCCTCTTAACATATTTTCTAACACTTGGATAACCCTTTCAGATTGACCATCTATTTAAGGGTGAAAAGCTGTACTATATCTGAGCTGTGTCCCCAAGGCTTGTTGTAGACTTTGCCAAAATCTAAATGTAAACCTTGGATCTCTATCAAAAATTATAGACACCGGTATTCCATGTAATTGAACAATCTCATTCACATACAATTCTGCTAATTTATCCATAAAGTAATATGTTTGAACTGTTATGAAATGAGCCGATTTAGTTAGCTTATTGACTATTACCCATACTGCATCATACTTCTTCTGTGAGAGAGGAAAACCTGCAACAAAATCCATTGTGATGTCTTCCTATTTCCATTATGAAATTGGAATGGGATTTAACAATCCCGAGGGCAATTGGTGTTCTGCTTTAACTTGTTGACAAGTCAAGCACTTTGAAACATAATTGACTATATCTTTCTTTATACCAGGCCAACAATAAAATTGCTTCAGATCCTGATACATCTTATTCCTACTTGGATGTATAGTAAATACTATCTTATGAGCTTTATGCAGTAAAGTTTTTTTCAATTCTCTGACATTTGGAACATATAATATATTCTGGTAGTACACACTCCCATCTTCTTTTATGGTATACTCAGATTGATTCCCTTCATGAAATGATTGTACAATCTATTGCAACTTTCCATCACCTTTCTGAGCTTTTATCATTGCTTGTCTCACATTAGGTTTAGCCTTTAATTGAGCTATCAAAGCACCATCAGATTCAAATTTCCATCTACTATGCTCTAACATTATAGTTGCCATCGTCTTATGACTTAAGGCATCAATTACAATATTAGCTTTTACTCGGGTGATAATCTGCTATACAATTATAATCCTTAAACTACTCTAACCATCTGTGCTATCTCAAATTGAGTTCTTTCTGAGTGAGTAAATACTTGAGACTCTTATGATCTTTATAAATTCACAAATAATGCTACCATATTTTCAAGGAAAATATTACTGCTGCCAATTCTAAATCATGCGTAGGGTAATTTTGCTCATGTGGTTTCAATTGTCTGGATGTATAAGCTATCACCTTGCCATCTTGCATTAGTATATAGCATAATCCAACTCCAGGAAGCATAATTGTACATGGTATACTCTTTACCAAAAACTAGTTGTGTTAAAATAAGGGCTTATGTTAGTATCTTCTTTAACTGATCAAAACTTACTTGACAATGATCAATCCATTCAAACTTGATATTTTTTCTCAACAACTTAGTGAGTGGTGAAGCAATGACTGAAAACCCTTTCACAAAATGACAATAATACCTTGCTAAACCTAGAAAACTTCTTACTTCAAAAACATTTTGAGGTGGTCTCCAATTCACAGTAGCCTTAACTTTAGCTGGGTCGACTCTACCACCTTTAGAAGACTAATATGCCAAAGAAATGAAACTTCCTTAAGCCAAAAATCATATTTGCTTAATTTGGAAAACAACTAATTCTCCCTCAAAGTCTGTAACACTATCCTCAAAAGTTTGACATGCTCTGCTTCATTTTTAGAATAGATCAATATGTCATTTATGAATACTACAACAAACACTACAAGAAAATTCTGAAATAGCAATGAAAAATAGCAACAAAAATTGTTAATTTTCCATTGCTAATTAAAATTAGTAACAAAAATTCACAACGGAAAAATCAGTTGCAAATTTGATAGTTGCTATTTTTAGCAACGAAAATTATTTTTGTTGCTAAATTTAGCAACAGAATTTGAATTCCGTTGCTAATTCCAACCAATGTAAGATTTAGTGAATTGGTTGAAATAGAAACAAAAAATAATTTTCGTTGCTATTTTTAGCAATGAAAAATAATTTTTGTTGCTATTTTCAGCAACAAAAATCACAATTTTTTTTGCTATTTTTAGAAATGAAATTAGTAATTCCGTTGGTAAATTCAACCAGTATTATAAAAAAATGCATCAAAATTTTTGTCGCTCTTTCGTCACTAAAATATTGTTGATTATTTATAAAATTACTTTCAGTTTTTCAATGTCAACATGTATAAGGAGTTCTATAACTACTTTAAGATTCAATCCGAAAAATGTTACATATAAAATCATAAGAATATAAAGAAACATACAATGAAAAATATTCAAACACCTAGACTGCAATCAGAAAAAAGTCTACCATTCTTATGTAATTGATTATTATCTTGAATAAGTGAAAAGGGGAAAAAGACACAAATTTAGAGAACACTCTACACAGTCAAAGAGTGATCCAACAAGTACAGAAGACATTAATCCAAGAACGATATCGTTACAAAATTAAATGTCTAGATATTATTAAACATTATACAAGAAAATTAATGAATTACCAAAATTAGAATCCATAAGAGGCAAACAAACATAGCCAAAATATGACTGAGATGGTTGCAGATGGTTGGTGTTATACTACAATTGCCTCATGTAACTTGAGTGGTGCTTGGTTGACATTGATGAGATAAGGCTGAGTGTAACTTTATTGCTTCTTGCTTACTCTGCCTCATTACATCATATTAGAGTTAGTTACCAAATGATTAACCGCAGACATTGCTTCTCGCCTACTCTGCCTCATAGTATGACCACTTAAAAATACTAAATGAGTGAGTCTTGCAAAGTAAACCAATTGATAACTATTGAAAAATCAATATTAAACCATAACAAGCTCTTTCACAGTATTGCCAATTCAAATATCAAGAGCTTATACTTCTGAAAGTGGAGTTACAACACCCTGCTTCTGTTGCTGAAATGGTTGAACAATTGAAACAAAAATTCTACTTCTCAGCCTAAATAAAGGGATTTGATTTTTTTTTTATTTTCAAATTCTATTTAGAGATGTAAAATATACTATATATATATATGGTAGTATCCAACCTAACTAGCCAAACTTTCTACAGAACTCCCAATGAAGAAGATTGCCTTAATTAAGAAGAATTAATTAAAATTTAAAGGCAGTTAATCAATTAATTATGTGTGGTTGACTGGAAATTAACCAAATTCCCTACCACCTATGGCCTATCTAACAACAATCGAAGGATTGTTTCTCATCAAATTGGTTTAAATTTCCATTTATTCACCTATTTAACAACAATCGAAGGATTGTTTCTCATCAAATTGGTTTAAATTTCCATTTATTCAGGTGTTGTATGCTCAGCATGCAATAAATTTCAAGGCATATGAAGCTTTATAGGGCATCATTAACACACAATAAATTTGAAGGTGCTAATATATCTTTGATAAGCCAATCCTAGGAATAGTGAAGCTTCATAGGGCACTATTAACATACTAACTGATCTGAAATAACAAAAAGATAAAAAAAATTGGTAGAATGAATCACCAAAATCATCTTTTAAGTTGTAACATAAGACATCATCTAAATAAATTAAGTAATGGTTACAAGGAATATGACCACAAAGAAGAATCACTCAACTGCCAATGGAGTTAAAACATTTTGTAAAGCATGTTTTTTGCAATAAAGGCACTTCAATCACAAAGACATAGCCTCACAAATCAATGGGCAAAATGAAGTTAACAATTTTCATTTACTGTTTTGCAGCATGCTGTAACAATATAATGTCTAGCACTTTAATAGCATCTTGAGAGTTCTTTGATTCTTGTCCACAGAGAGCATTTGTAATGGCTTGCATGGGAATTTTTACAGCAAAACTTATCTCCACTTTGAATGTTTTGGACTGATATAGGTACCACAATCTTTTTTTGTCACTCTCATTTGGACTTCCATGCCCATTAGGGCTTGTATTTCCATTATTTCTGGCAAAAGAAAAATAAAAATACTTTTAATAAGGAATAATTTTATGACAACCATAACCAACACAAGTATACATGGAAATAAACCAATACAAATGAAAACAAGTAGAATTTGAATAAAAGTCCCATCAGTGACCACCAACTTGGTAGAAGTGATATCCTCAAGCATAACATTAAACTCGAGTTTGTTGTATAGAAGTGCACCATTAGTGAACAAGCTTTTTTCTCCATCATATGTAAAATGTTTTCCATTCAACTCATTGTCGTATGTTTCTTGCTGGTGACAAGCACACCTTTACCACACCATGAACTTGCCATGTAAATTCATAGTCTCACTAATTAGGAACGGCAAAATACAAGTGCACATGAACAATAAAAAAGAAAATGGCTTTGCTGGTGACAAGCACACCTTTGTCCCAAGAGTGAGAAATTGTGGTTTATACCAAATAAGTTGGTTATGTAGTATATATTAATCCTGTCTATAATAAATTTCCCATATATATATATATATATATATATATGCACATAGTAATTAAAGTAAATAATTTGGCATCAACTAGCCAGTAGCAAAGCTATTACCACAACAGTTTGATTGTTTCCTAGGGTAATAATGGTAGGAAAACCTCTATCAATGGTACTTGCTACTACAGTGATAATCCATAGAGCAGTGTTTATGACCATGGAGCAGTGTTTATGACAATCGGTGGAAGAGGACTAGAATTCCCTGTAGAGCATACTACAGAAATTCCTTTGGCTACAACATGGAAGTAACAATTGTAGACACTATATATTAGCCTAACTAAAATTGATAAAAACCTATAAATTGTCCACATGAGCTATAAAGGGATCTTAAATGGGGAACAACAACAAATTAAAAAAGTCAACTCATATCAGGCCTTTGTCTCTCATGGCCAAATTACTGTAAAATGGGAATAACTATGGAGTTAGCAAAATTAGAGAATTTAAATATCAAAAAAATATCAAAGCCACATTAAAAAACTCAAGTCAAAGAGAAAAAGACAGAGTACAAATCTACATATTCTAAAGAATTTAAATAACTAAGAGAGTGATGTACCTTAATGAGTCCAAGCAAATACAAATCAATATCTTCATTTGAAATACAGCAGTTCGATGAACCAATCAAACAACTAGTTGCCTTATACGATAATAGTCCTCCTGTTTGACCAAGGATCAATAACCTGCTTGTACAGGCCACTAGAGAAGGATCTTTAACTAGACCATGTGACCATATCAATTTCTACATCAACACTTAATAGATACGGACTAAGAGTTAAATTTTCAAAAAGGGATAGGAAAATGTGATTTAAATTATAGCTGACCAAAAGTCTCATTAGTTGAGATTTAGCAGTGTTAAGCATATCCATTGTAACGCTTGCAACTCTACCAACAGTAGAAAGGATCCCCAATACAGAGAGAACAACTAAATGAGAAATAATTGAAGCACAAAAGTTACCAAAACTGTACTTTTGGAAACACCAAGAGATACATGTGTATACGAATTGATAAAGTACCTCATATTTTGAAAAAAAACTTCATTAAATCGTAAGTGATGAAGCATATATGTCGCTAAGGAAGTAATATCATGCATTTATCAAGAAAGATGCACTCCATTTCTCATCGTATAGACATTGCAGCTAAGTAAGCCTTCAACTCTGGTACCCCTTTAATTGATTTAATCAATTGAGCATCAACAGCCTTTTGGTCATCTTTCTTCTCTGTCGGAAGCACATTTTTGTCCTAAAATATGGATTAGTATAGATCAATATTTAGCCCAATAAAATCTAACCAACATATTACAAAATGCGACTGAAGTGAGGAAACCTACCTCTTTCTCTGCCTCAAAGAACTCACCCTCTCCCTTTTTTCTCTTCTTTTTGACTTGCTTAGCAAAGTATTTGTCATCAAATTTCTCAACATTTACTCCAGTAATGTCAACCTTGGTGGAAGTTGCAATCACACATGACTGGTTCACTCTACTCAAAGGGACACCGTTAATCTTAAATGGTCATGCAACAGATAGTAACAAACACCAATTAAGAACATTTAAATGATTTCCTATAAAAACTTTTAAAGAAAAAAATTCTTAGCCTTCAAATAAAGGTCTTCTAGATTTATAATGGCACAAGATGCTATGCCAAGCCAAATGTAAGCATATAACAATAAAAATGATAACAACAAATTATACACCTTGATTCATAGAAAAGACACCATGCATAAGAATGCCTTTTATCATAAAATTAAAGTTCATAAAACATCTACAACAATTAAAATAAGAAGAGAATAAAATAAGCAAGAAAAAAGAGCAAAAAAATCATATCATCCTTACCTATGACCAAAAGCAACCTAGAAGAAAGTTGTTTCAAGAACACAACCCTCTTGCACTTGAACCTCCTAGCAAGAATAATCAAAGCAATATCTGGAGTAATGCTAGTCAGTCCATCGATAGGGAGACTGACAGTCACAAGTTCGATGATGGTGATGGTAAGATATGATCGAGTAGAGATTTGGGAAGGAAAGAAAGGGAGGGGCAAACGGCGTGAGGGAGGGGAGAAAAGCAGAATAAGATATGAATGTAGGGTTTTTAAAATAGACAATCGTGTAACTTTTATACAGGTATCTAGGAAGCCATGACTAGGACACTTTTATCTAGCCGAGACATAAGAAGACAGAGTGGTACTTTTCATTGGCCACAGCTGGGACACATTTGTCTCAGTCGAGGCAACCTTTTGGATCAAAGCATTTTTGCAAGCTGCATTGGCCATGACTGGGAAAAATTAGTCTTAGTCGCGACCTTTGGTGAAACGGTGCATTTTGAGCTTCTGTAAGGGGCACGACTGGGACAAATTTTAAAGTTCTAAATTAGCAACAAAATTGTATTTCATTTGCTATTTTAGCAACCAAAAAAAATTCCGTTGCTATTTTTCAATGAATATGTAAATTAGCAATGGAAAACCAATTTTGTTGCTATTTATAATTGAAAATGAAATTTAGCAACGAAAAAATAATTTCATTGCTATTTTTCATTGTAAATGAAAATTAGCAACGGAAATCCAATTCAGTTGCTAACTTAGCAATGAAATTTTATTTGGTTGCTAAATTAGCAACTGAAAATATATTCTATTGCTATTTTTAATTGAAAAAGAAAATTCACAACAAAAATACAATTTGGTTGCTATTTTCATTGAAAATGTAAATTAGCAACGGAATTCAATTTCAGTTGCTAATTTAGCAATCAAAAAAAATTCCATTGCTATTTTCAATGCATATGTAAATTAGCAACAGAAGTCCAATTTCGTTGCTATTTTCTAATTGTAAATGAAAATTAGCAACGAAAATCAAACTCTATTGCTATATTTTGACACAAATTTTTTTCTTGAAGGATCTTAATTTAGCAACAGAAAATTAATTTCATTGCTATTTTCTCAAATTAGCAATGAAATAAAATATCCGTTGCTAAAATAGCCATGAAAATTGAATTTCGTTGCTAAATTTTTCCACAAATTTTTAGCGCCACCTCCTACGCTTAATTTAGCAATAAAAATTGTATTCCGTTTCTATTTCAGTAACAGAAATTAAATTCTATTGCTAAATATTTTCCCAAAATTTTTAGTGCCAACTCCTGGCACTTAATTTAGCAACAACAATTGTATTCTGTTCCTAGTTTAGCAACGAAAAAGCCACTCCATTGCTATTTTAGCAATGAAAACTATATTCCATTTTTAAATTTTGCCTCAAAATGCTGGCACCATCTTTTACTGCCCTTTTTAGTAACATAATATAATTTTCGTTGCAAAATCCCGTTGCTAATTTTTGGCGCCACTAGTTCCCACCTTTTTTAGCAATGAAAGCCAACCATTTGAACTTCATTGCTAAAGCCATACACTTTAACCAAAAATAGCAACAAAAACATATTTTCATTGCTATTTAGCAACAAAATACCAATTCGGTTGCTAATTTAGCAACGAAAACAATTTCGTTGCTATTTTTTCGTTGCTAAATTGACATTTTCTTAAAGTGAAATTGACCCCACGGAACACCTTATTTATAGGGTCCATAAAAGTAGCCAGTGCATTTGTTAACCAAAATGGCATTACTAGAAATTCATAATGACCATATTGAGTTCTAAATGCAATTTTGGGAACATCCATATCCTTAACTTGAAGTTGGTACTACCCTAATCGCAAGTCGATCTTGGAAAACACTCCAACACCTTTTAATTGATCAAACAAGTCTTCAATTCTTGGGAATGGGTACTTGTTCTTTACTATTACTTTATTTAGTTGTCTATAGTCTATGCACATTCTTATAGTACCATCTTTCTTTTTAACAAAAAGAAGTGGTGAACCCTAAGTCATTGCACTAAGCCTAATAAAAACTTTATCAAGTAATTCCTGTAACTGAACCTTTAACTCTTTTAATTCCATTGGGTCCATCCTATATGATGCCTTGGAAATAGGAGCTGTACTTGATAGAACTTCTATGGACAATTCCACATCCCTTTCAGGTGGAAGACTAGGTAAATCTTTTGGAAATACATCAGAAAATTCATTCACCACTGGTATATCCTGAAGCTTTCCTTTCTCCCTCTTTAAATCAAGAACCAAAGTCAAAAATGCCTAACATCCCTTTCTAAGAAAATATCTGGCTTGTATAGTAAATATCATATTAGCTAAAGGTTTAGTTCGAATACCCTGCAAAAATAACTTGTTTTCCATAAACATCTCTAAGTGTCACTTTCTTCACCCTATAATTAATCACTACATGATGCTTTGACAACAATCCATACCCAATATAACATCAAATTCCCAAAATGGTAACTCAATAAGATCAGCTAGGAATTCTTTTCCTTTGATCAAAATAGGACATTCTTTATAAACTTTATTAACACAAACATTGTGCCCCAATGGGTTAGTCACACAAATATCATAATCTAATTCATGTGTGATTGACATATTTCTACCCATATCCCCAATGCAAACATAGGAATGAGTGGAACCAGGATCAATAAGTGTATAAATATCAGAATCATAGAGAGAGAAAATACTGGCTATTACTTTTGGAGCATCTCGATCCTTGTGCACCTTTATAGCATAAGCTCAACAAGGAATAATTGGAGCTGTAGGCCAATCAACTATTTTAGACACATTCCTAGACTGGAATCCCCTATGCCCTCTACCTCAGCCTCTACTAGATGAAGGTATATTAGAAGCTCCCCTACTTTTCTGTGTTTGCCCTTGCTCTTGCTTCAAAGGACAATTTGTTAGGAAGTGATAAGTGCTACCACACCTAAAACATACACCCATAAGCTTTCTACAAGTACCCCAATGCTGCTTAAAATAGTGAGGACATTTAAGTGGCTGACCCTTACTCTATTTCTCAAATGTTTCTTTACTAGATTTAAAAATTGTAGATGATCCTTGTTGTCTACTCTTATTAGCAGAACTATAAATAGACTCAGTTGGTTGATTCCCTTATGTTCCTCAAAATATCTTCCTAGTGTAAGATCTACCTCTAGCCTACTTCTTTTCTGTTTTCTTTCTCTTTTAGCCTGTTCATTCTTCTCAGTTCTCATAACTGCTAAGACAAGTTGACGGAAATCCACCAATTGCAAAGATGTAGGTCCAATCAACTTTTCTCTGATCCAATCATTTAGGCTATCTTCAAAATGTCTACACTTGAAAGCTCTTATCAGCATCGAGTTAGGAACATATTTACACAAATTATTGAACTCCTTCTTATATTCAACCATAGATATAGTTCGTTGCCTCAGATTTAAAAACTGTTTCAATTTTTCTTCTTTGTATGCCTTAAAAACATACTTCTTTTTGAATTTAGCTTGGAAAAATTCCCATATAAGTGGATCTGGTAACTGGGGTTATTTTATTACCAATTTGCACTAATCATAGGCTACTCTTCGGAGTAAAGACACAATATAGGACACTTTATGATTAGCTAGATAATTAATCTCATAAAAGATTCTTTCTAATTTTTCCAGCCAGAGTTCAGCTTCTTCAGATTGCTCCAGATTAGTACTGAAAAATTCTTGTGCTCCATATTTTCTACTCTCAGATATTGGGGCTTTAGGTGTCGTCATTGTTTGAAGAATTTGGGACATATCTTGAGAAATTTTTAATAGTGCTTTTCCAAGGATGGACGCAGGAATCTCATTCCGATTAGATGATGAAGATACATGATTAGAAGGATTCATTCTAACCAGCAAATTACTTTCAGCTGATTCTTCATAGCATCCCTAGAATTCTCCATCTATTATCTATAAGAGAACAAGGACTTTTGCATTAGGCCAACACCACACTATACAATATAACAAAATTCTAGACTCTTATTGACTAGAAAATACTAAGCCTAGGCTCTGATACCAAACTATAACACCTAATTTTATTAACCTAACCATATTACTGTGTCATGCATTGTTAATCAATTTTACTATTTTATTATACCATTGAACATACTTTGATCATACTAACACATCATCATGCTAGTTATCATGCATATCGATAAGTTGTTACTATAGTTGTTCACATGCTATATCTCTTTTTGCTACGCAACCATACTAGCACCATACAAGTTCTTAACACTCTCACCTGCTATATATATATATTATATGCATTTTAGGGATTACTAGCACTATCTCATGTTTTACTTGTTTGTACTTAAGTGTGCATATCATATGTCAGTTGCTTTAGATCATACAAGCATACATTTGTTGATATCTTTACAAAAATGAGCTTATGCAACTCAATATGTCCAAACTAGTTACATATTTACATACATATAACTATTAATGAAAAATTATACAAAAATATACATCAAGAAATCCCTACATTAACTTCTTTCCTAACTTATGTTGGGCTTTCCTGATGTAGAGAACATCCCTAAGCAAAAGTCTTATCTACTAAACCTACACAGATAAAAATAACCCATGCTAAGCTATAAAGCTTAGTAGGGAATAGTTTATGAAGAATGACCACTGATAGCGGTAATTGACAAACACACTCAACATACATATCTATCATATTATAAGATCACAGTAACAATACTATATTAATAATGGAAATGTAACTAGGTATACAATTAATAATGTAACCAATCTCATTATATAACCCAACATGCATAAATCTTATGTATGATTAATATAATCTATGCTTTATAAAATTGATGCATTCATGACATTTAGTGTAATCATATAGTACATGAATAAAATCCAAGCATTTATGTTATTAAGACATGTACTGGAGTAATAATTACAACTATAATTAGAGCAAATCATATGCTTAATCGATAACATTTGAATATTTAAGTTTTGATTCAAATACTATATTTATAACTATAACTGTACTTAGCCTGCCTAAGTTATGAAAGTGGATAATGGGAATGGTAGATACCTATAGGTATCGGTCATATAAATACCCATAGGTATTAAGTTTGGTAGATTTAAATGGGATTAAATGGTAGTCCCAAATGGGGACGATGATAGACCCAAATGGGGCCAGATGGTAGCAGCTGCGACCCAATCTTTATAGGTGCCTATTTATCCACAACTAAACTTTATTTGTAGGCATTAATGGTGTTCATATACTTTTTAATTATCTTTTCATGCTTGATCTTTATTGTTTAGTCTTACACATATACTATCATATACGAAGATACATAAACTCATATATATGCATGTATAATCAATATCAGGTATCAATACAAGTAACTATAATTACATAATATTGTAATTGTTTACCTTCACCTGACAACTTGTCAACATCATCATATAAGCATATTAATATCCATTTAAATAAATAATAATCAATATGCTTGTTTATGGGCTTGTTGCATAGTATGTTTCCTAAAATCACATATACATATAGTTTTACTTTATGGTATTATCATACCTCTTAGTCATATACATATATCATGCACACCTATAGTCATATATAAATTTATAATACCATTATTTTTACCTATAATATGGAACAAGAAACATCCTCATCTTATGATCAAATTACTGTAAAAATAATATAATTACTTGTAGTACATTTTTACATCAAGAATTAGGTAGATTTCTGACTCTGTTTTGTATCTCAATTTTACCATACTAGATGGCTAAATTAACCAAATTAACCTTTTGAACAAACAAAGATTTATGTCTCTAGTTTTTCATACTTTAAATACCACTCAATTTGGCAATTAAATTAGGAGTTATAACCTAATCATCATAGACTGTCTAAAAGTACACTTTCATTTCAAAAATAGTTCATGTGGCTACTTTCAAAAATTCGTGGATTAAAATAGGTAAAGAATTAAACTAATATTTATTTATGAGAGTTGTATACTTATAATTCTAGGTTATCTAGAAATTTATCCCTTAGAATTTTAACATTTTTAGCATGAGTTACATAAAAAATACTACAACCCGTTCATTGACACTAAACAGCAGTTTACCATAATAAAATCAATTTTAGTTTCAACTTAGAAAATTCGTAAAGGAAAATGGACACAAATTAAACAACATTCCTTCACAAAATTTGTACTCCTATATGTCTAGCTTGTCTAGAAATTTCCCTCATAGAAATTAGACTTCTCTACAAAGAATTATGTTAAAAATACAACTACCTACCTTCTATAGTTAGACAGCAGTTTATTTCGTACTTCATGTTAAAATAAAGACTACTTAGGAGCATAATTAACCTCAGCTTTCTTCTACAAAATTGTAGGTACATGTATTAGGGGTAATTAGTAACTAGAATTATCTAAATTGGAGTTGTATAACTCGAGATATGCTAAAAATATAGAATATGGTTCAAGATTAACAAACACAATTTCAACAATTTACTTATTCTTTCTTTCATTCCTCTTTTATACCATGAATACCTTCTTCCTTATAATCAATCCAGCTAACAAAATAACTCATTTAAGACATTTATATTCATATAATTCCACATGCAATTTAGAATTTACTCTTAAAATCCTCACCTTGGCTGAATTCTACAACAAGCCTCCTTCACTCCTTTATCACCTCCTTGCCTTTGTTCTTTCCACTCTTTTCTTCTTCTACAAAAGACATCATCCATAAATTTCCATAATTTTCCCTAATCAAAACTTCTAATTGAAGAAGAAGATGATGGACATGAAGGGAGGAACACATTACCTTAACACTTTTAACTTAAATATCCTTGCATTAACAATTCGAAAGAGAAATTTGAAGGAAATTAGAGAGAGGATCTTGAGCTTTGAGATAGAGAGAGGCAATAAAGAAATCTAATGTTCTTTTGTTGTTTTGCAATCCCACTCACACAAAGAACCACTAGATAGCTTTCTCTTTCCTTTATGTAAAAATTGAAATCTTTAAAGGAGAGAGTAAAGTGTACTTTAGGTCCCTCAATTCTTTGCTTGTTAAAAATGTATCTCTTAAATTTTATTCCTCTTAAATTGCCCAAAGCTATATTTATCCATTCAATTGCATTGTTAATAATAATAATAATAATAATAATAATAATAATAATAATAATAATAATAATAATAATAATAATAATAATTCACTTAGATAACTCATAGAATTAACATATTATAAATTTACCAATTTGCCCCTACTATGACCCTAATCATTACTTTTTATGTGCAATTATACATTAATCAATATTTATATTATTTAATCATATATATATCTAATAGGGTCAAGGTTGGGGTCTTACATGTATATTTACTATTTTGCCCCTAGTGATGACCTATGAAAATCCTTGAATCGGATATACGAATGAGGACTGTATGACTGTCTGAATGTACTGTTTGATTATATGCGAGGCCTTAAAGCTGTATGTGTATACTATATGATTGTATGAGAGAGGAGACTACCTAAAGGTAGTTAATCCTCAATAATAGCTTACTATATGATTTCACCGCGGTATATGGGTCCCTATGGCTAGCCATTATATTTTAGGGTCCCGGATTACCCACTATGCACTAAGGGTAACTAATTATCTTGTATGATGTTATATTTTTACATACTTCTTCAAGTTATTACCATTATATATCATGTCATATATTTTGATTCTCTATGCATTCATCAAAATTACATATGGTACCATAACATACATAACAAGTAACATCTAAACATGACGGATATATGGCATTTTTGTATGGGATACCATTCAGCCACTTTGAAAAATCCAACATGCCATGTGTTTGATTATTCCTTCTTATGATATACATGTTTATAAATTCACTTTATATACTGATATGTTGACATACATTTATTTGCTTAAGAAATCCTTAGTTACATAATAATACACCATTATGTTCACATACTAATTATTATGTACACATATTATTTTAAGCTCACATTAAGCATACTATGCTTATTCATCCTAGTAATTCATGTTTTATGCTTATATGTTAATTAGCATCAAATTACCATGTTGTGTAATATAACACACCATTTGGCAACAACATGATCATCCACTTTATGCTTGATTTATTCCTCATTTCTTACTTATTTAATGTTTAAACCTCATTTTATAATGTTATCTCAAATTATTTCACATTTTCCTTTAAGTTCATATAGTTACATAATATTACATCATTATGTATACATAGTAAATATTATATCTATGCATTGTTTCAAGTTCTTATCCAAGTAATGTTCCTTTCACCTAATATTACTCATTTCATGCTTAATGGGTTAATTATCATCAAGATATCATATTATACTACATTATGTACAATTCGGTCCCTATATGAACTCTCATTTTAAATTTGATTTCTTCCTCATTTCTTATTTACGTCATGTTAAAATATCATTTTACATTGTCATCTTAAATTATTTCCCATTTTCCTTGAAATTCCTATAGTTACATAATGTAATTTTTATGCTAAAATTCAAAAATTAAACAAAATAGAGTGTAGTTTGTATCCACTAACATCTTGCTAGCTTGAAATCCCTTATTCTTCTCTTTTCCTTCCTTTCTCCTCTCTGCTTTCCTCTTTTCCTTTGATTTCCTCTTTTGGCCAAAATTGTGTAGGAGAAATTAGTGAGCTTATGTCTTGAATTTAAACATCTAATTACTACTAAATAATCCTAATAAGGATGCTTTATAAGCCTATAACAAAATCCCTAATTAGTTCTACCAAAAACTTAAGAGTTTACCTTTTTAGGGTTACTTTCTCTCACTAAAAATCCTCTACTTCCAAGCTTCTTTGAGCTCTAAGCTAATTTCCATCTTGAACAGGATGCTTCCTAATATGTATGGGTGAAATTTAGGCTTAAGATATGTGGGAGGTGAGAGAAATGAAGAAAAATGGTAGAGAAAGGGCTAGCTCAGATTTTTCAAGAAAAAGGGAGGAAGATGGTAGTTTTTTGAATAGAATTATAGATGATTCTAGAATCCTTGAGTCTGCCCTTAAGTCCACCAAATCTAAGGCTAAGATTTCTCCATTTACTATTTGATCCAAAGGCTTATTTTTTAAGCCACTTGTTACCATTTCATGGGTCCCTACATCTATTTAGGATATTCTAATGCATGTAGATGGTTAGGGCTCATTTATAATGACATTTATGTCCTTGGATATTTTAAATATGGTAATTAAGTCTTTTAATTAATTTAATCTTTGTTTTTTGCCATTTTTTTAGAAATTGATGTTTTACTTGTCAGAATTTCTTAAAATTTTTCCACACATGCAATAGCATATACAAAAGCATGTGTTTAAAATTTCAGTTGATTTTGACATCATTTCAATATACTTCCAACTCTACAGGCAATTTCAGCCGATCCAAAACCTAAAATTTTGAAACTGTCAGAAAAATTATTTTCCACTTCCAATAGCTTATTTATGCTATTTATAATGTGTATATGTGATTGGAATAATTTTTTAAGCTTTGTAGCATATTTTTGAGTTCGGTTAAACTTTCGATCAACTCTTTTTATAGTATTGAGTAAAGTCTTCTGTATAATTTAAGGGTCCATTTAACCTCAATTTCATATCAAATTATACCACCAGAATTATTTTAATACCTATTTTATTATTCCAATGTTAACTCAAATTGTTAGCCAAGTCACCCATCCTCGAATTTCCCTGGATTGTACTGCTATAATTACTCTAGAAACTAGCTCAGGGTTACTGTTCATACTGTAGAATGTACCATGCATGTTAGATGAAAATTTTAGGGTTTTACACTTTGCTACATATACCAAAATATGCTAAGTTTCTATAGGAAATTTGTTCTAACAAAAGGAAATTAGAAGGATTAGGAGTAATTCATTTAATTGAGAATTACAGTGTTATCTTAACCAAAAAATCTCCAAAGAAACTAAAAGATCCTAGTAGCTTCACATTTCCATGTGAATTAAGGGGTAACTTTGTTGGGCATGCTCTGTGTGATCTAGGTGCAATTATTAATCTCATGCTATGTTCGCCTTGTATGAAGTTAAATTTAGGGAATTTAAAAGAGACAAGCATGCTACTACAGCTGGTTGATAAGTCCACCAAGAGACCCAAGGGGGTTATAGAAGACTTGCTAGTAAATGTTGTGAAGTTCATATTTCCAATAAACTTCGCGGTGCTAGAAATAGATGAAGATCAGACCATTCCCTTGATAGTTGGATGTCTGTTTCTAAACATAGCTAGAGCACTGATAGATGTGCATGGAAAAATAGTCACATTGAGGTTCAATGATGAGAAGATGACTTTTAAAGTGGCCAAGATGACAAAACACCCATCATGTGAATTTATGGAGTCGGTTTACTGTGTTCAAAGTTACCTTAGAGAGATAAAAATCAAGGTTGAAGAAGTTCTAGGGAAGTGGCTAATGAATCCCAAGGAAGAAAAAAATGCAAATAGGAAGGGTAAGAGTCCAATAACCAAGTTGTCCGAAGGGAATTCACCAGAAAAGTATAAGATGAAAGTTGAGGGAAGTCACAATCATTTAAGTCCATGATTAAGTTTTCAAGACAAATTCAAGTTTGGTGTTAGGGTGGAGAAATAATAACTCTTGGATATGCCATGAAAGCATTCAAAGTTGAGCTGGCAACTTATTAAATGCAAAACCTCTTATAACCCAAGATTTGAACTTACGTCCTCTAATTATGTCTTTAATTTTTATTTAATTTACTGCTTTATGTCTTTGTTTTTAGTATTAATGAGTGGTGAATTTTATGTTGTGAATGCTTGCTAAGTGTTGTTATGATTATATACATGTGTGAGAGGTGAAATTTTTTTAAGTATGCAAAACTTTTGTTGGAATTGACCAAGACCAAATGGTTTTAGCCGTATCCCATTTAATATGTGAGTTCTAGAATATGGCACTCAGCTGAGACCATTTGGTGTTTGCTGTGTGCAAGACCTTAGTTTGGATATAGAGGGTATCACTCAGCTGAGATCATTTAGTTCCAGCTATGTGCAAGATGAGTTTTCAGTCCAGTAGGGGTTACTTGGCTGAGACCAATTGGTGCAATTGAATGTTGATTTGTATAGTTTGGGCCAATGGTCTCAGCCATGTGCATGTGAATCATTTTGGTATATAATAGGTCACTTAGTCGAGACTAATTGGTCTCAGCCGTGTGCTATCTTTATTTTTTTTCAAAGTAGAAGGGGTAACTCGATCGAGACTAATTTGTCTCATTTGTGTCAATTAAAAAAAACAATGCTATGCATTTTGAGTCTTATGTGTGACTCAACCGGGACTAATTGGTCTCAGCTCTGTGCCTAGGGCACTCTATCATGTCCAATTACAAATGGACCCTAATAGGCATGACCTTTCACATTCTTTCTCATTTCCCCTCTTATTCTCTATAGATTCTGGCATTTCCCCACCAATTTCTCCCCTCTTTATGCATTTTGGTCTTTGTGAAGCTTCTAACCAAGTCAGTATCCAATGTGCTTTGTTTTCAATTTTAGCTCTTTACTTTATTTCATGCTTTTCATGCGTATGCTTTAGAGTAGAAATCCCATGTTGTTATCATTTTGAGTTTTTATGTAGGTGAGATGTGTTTTGTGCGTTTACATGCACATTTACATGTTTAGGGTTAGGTTTAAATCAAATTCTTCCATTTTACTTCTTTTTCTTTGAGTTATGCCATATGGTTGGTTACTTTGAACATTTTGGTGACCATTTTATTTGTGTTTAAGTTGATTTAGTGCATTTAGTGCCATTATTCTTTATGCATGCCACATGTTTGTTAAATTGCCTAGAAGAAGTGAAAATGGAATTTTGCCTAACTTTGTTGCTTTTATGTGCATGATTTTCTTTAGAGCCATGTTTTTAATTAAGTGCAATGTGATGCTGGTGCTTAAAGATGTGTGCAATGCTATCTTGCATGTTTATCTACTCGATGCCTATAATGTCTTAGTTTTAGAATGAAAATCCTATTTATTGTTATGTTTTATGCCATGTTCTTTTTCATTTTGGTAGTTTTCTCTTTAGTATTTTATCTTCTTTGTGTTTTTAGTCAATATAGTTTTGTTGGTATCTTGGCATGATGTTGATTGTTTTTCTTGAATAGGATTAGTCGTAGTGTTGTTGTAGGAGGCATCAAATTCCTTCTCTTGCGATATGCTTTGTAATTATCATAGTTTATTTTGCACTTGTTCACTTGTTGTTTGTTACTCAAAACACATTTAACAATTTTTATACATTTATCAACCTATTATTTCATGTGCTGCTATTGTGTGCTTTATACGTTGAATCCCTTATCTTGCTTAGTGTGTTAGACTTTATATGGTAAAACCTTATTGAGAATTGTTTGCTTTTGCAATGTCACCTAAGAGAAATAGAATAGAGGTTGGATCTTCATCCTTAGCCCCTTGAGAGTCAGGCAAATTAAAGATTCCATCTTGGGTTCCAAATGAGTTCAAGAAGGATTGGCTTACATTTCAATAATAAGACTACTTAGTCGCCTTTTATATCGACATGGACTTAATGTAAGAGATTCATATGAAGATTGAGATTGAGTGCTTAATTGAAGATATTGGCCAGCAAGAATTTATAGGGCAACGGAAGACGGTCTACCATGATCTTATGAGAGATTTCTTAGCCATAATCAGGATTTGCATAGGGAAAGATAGCCACGCTGATGGGGGAAATGTTAGTTTCTAGCTCAATGGCTCTCCACACTAGATAAGCTTCAACAAGTTCTCCACTATTTTGGGTTTTGATCCTTATAATTTGAGGGGGATTGAAGATTTGAATAGGCAAGAAATTTGGAATGGGATTTCAGATAAGGAGGAGCCCACAATTTTCAATGCAAGTAATACCAAACCCTATCACCTGAGGAACCACCCTTTGAGGATTATGCATAACTAGTTAGCATTGGCAGTCTTCAGCCATTATGGGGGTCTTGGTAATGTTAATGTTAATGAGGCAACCATACTTTATGCAATGGAAAATGCCATCTGCCTCTGTGTTTATTTCTACCAAAATTGATGACTTGAGGACTTATAAGAAGGGGGACACAAATTACCTTTAGAAGCATAGTCACCACTTTTGCTAGGGCAATTAACTACACAAACCTAGGAAAAGCTGTAGGAATTCCCATTATCATTAACAAGAAGATGATGAAGAAGATGGCCATTTTTATAAATGATGAGAGGTTCCTAAGGCAAGGCTATATCGGGGTGTCCAACAAGCCAACCTATATAGAGGTTGTGAGGAAACAGGCTACAGAGCTCCAACGGGTAGAGGTAGTAGCCATTACTTATCTTCGGAGTAGTACACCGCAATCATGAGCCACTTAGATAAGATGACTGAGTGGATAGATGACATTGTTGCTGCTCTTGGAATGATGTAGTTTTGATTCAACCACCATTTTCCTCGTCCACCTACACAGTAGTGATGTTTCAAGGATTTTGATCAACCGCCAAAATTGTTATGATATTGTGTTTGTATTTTGTTGAGGGCAGCAAAAATCTTAAGTGTGGGGTGAGGGTATTTTATGGAGATGTTTTATGAACTTATTTTGGATTGTAAGATATTTTTGCTTATTTAACTCTAGCACTATATTAGTTTTAAAGTAATTTAACTTTTATTTCATGTTGTTATTAGTAGTTAGTTTAGTTTGTTTGAATTTTCTTAATGTTTAGTTATGTTGTTTTATGTTTTAAGTTTGTGTTCATTTATTTATCTTTTTAGCTTTAAATTTATATTTCTTTAGTCTATGTTTATCTTTTTACTTTTTGGCTTTTGGTTGTTCTTAGTTATTTTGCATCTTTTATTCATTTTATAGCTTTAAATTATTGTTTTAGTTTTATTGTTTCGGTTTTATAGTTTGTTATCTTTGGTTATTATTAAAGACTTATGCATTTTAGTTTAGTTTGCCTTTAGTTGTTTTCATTGAGAACACTCTAATCTTATTTTGAGAAAAACTTATTTTAGGATAGTTGAATGATCCAAGAGTAGCTAGTTGCTAATTGTTTGCCTTTTTCATTTAGGTTCAATTAGATTGATACCAGTAGGTCTCTAAAAATAATGTGTACTTTAGACCTATTTTTAGAAAAAAAAACTAGTGCATGAAGGTGATCGAATGGGAACTCCAAAATGCTATAACCTTCCTCATCACCCTTTAAAGCATTCATAGCAATTCAAATATAAGGCTTGAAATGATTTAGGCATGATTTAATTGAAAGCCTCTAAAAGAATTTTAACTTACTCGGTACTAATTTGTTTCCCTTGCATAACCCCTTTTAAGCCTATTGAGTATGCTAAAGGCGTACCAAATTTTTAATTTTTGATACACTCATGTAATTGTCCTAGCCTTAAAGCCTTTTTCTTACCCTTTTAGAACTGGCCATTCTTAAAGTGAGTAAGAGAGGAAAAGAGGAAGCCATACCAACTTCAAATCTATACTTCAAATGGGTTTTAGAGTTTCTTCTCTACTTTTTCTTGTTGTTTTTAATATGAGTAGTGAGTAGTCTTTTAGTTGTTTGGGGGTCTTTGAATCCCTTACTAATGTAAGACTTTGAACTTATTTTGTTATATATATTTCATATGTTTCTTTTCCCTTGTGCTCATCTTGGTATGGATGTTATTCAAGTATTTATGCTATTAAACTTATTCAAGTTGATAGATTTATGCTTTCTTAATCTATATATCATAAATACTCCATTTTTGCAATGTATGTTTTGTAACTTTAATGGTGTTTCCGGAATGGAGCTATTAGATCTAGGGTTTATGCATTGTAGATCTAGAAATTGGGAGGAAAATGAATGGGTATTGAATTAGTAAGCTCCGAAATGGGATACTAGTTCATATCTAGGTCTTGGGACCCATGCTTATACTGGTTATTGGATAAGCTTCAAAATGGGATATTGGGTAGTTAGAGTAGTAGGCTCTAGAATGGGATACTAGGGGTTTAGTTGGATTGTCCACATCTGAAGTATATCAATGTTATGTTAAAATGAATCTTGCATTGGTTAGGGGAGGAATTAATTCATGAACAACATCTTTAGTCACTATTATTTTATCCATATTATTCTTTATTTTTATTGCTTCTATTAATTAATACTTAGTGTTTAATTTACTTTTATGATTGTTAATCTTGTGAAATACAACATACACCAACAACAATTGAGTAATTCTTTAAATATATAACTCTAATCAATCAAGTTTTTATATAGTTGCTTAGTTCTCTAATGAATTCGATGAATTCCTCCTAAAGATTCACATTAGAATAGTGCGAGTTGATGAAAGTTACTTCGAAAACAAAAAATAGAAAAAAAAAATAGAAAGTCAAATTCATTTGGGCTAGTCTCCCACTTTAAATAAAAAGCAACTGGATATAGTATGAGTTGGCAATCAGAATGTATATGGATAGAACTTATAGCGGGATCTCGAAAAATAAGTAATTTCTGTTGGGCCTTTATGTATGTATTATGTGATTCTGTTCCTAAATTTATTTTGTTTATGTAAATAAGTATGTAATTTTTTTGTCATTTTTTTTAGGATACTAATTAATTTGTCCTTTTTTGGTGTGATTTTTCAAGTACTTAGTACCTTTTACTTTGAAAGGTTTTTATGTTTTTTTTGCATGGGAAGTCATGCTCCCAGATTGGTCACCTTCTTCACTCCCTATTCATCTCGGTTATTTTATTTATTTATTATTTAATTTTCATTATTATTGGTTATTTCTACTTTTGATGTATCACTTTTCGGGGATGTAATAGTTAGTAAAAAATGATTTTTGTGCACGATAAAATAAGAAGGCATTAAAATATTTTCTATAAAATCAATTGGGTTTTCTTCCAAAATATGGACCAATGTCCAATTCTTTTAGCCCAAATCCACATAGAATAAACTTGTGTTTTTTTTGTAAATATGTATAAGGGAACCAATATTCCTAACCCAAATTGACTCCTTGATTTATGTTTGTATATTAACTTTTGCTTTGTTGTTGTGGGAAAATTTACCTCTATAATAATTTTAAGTAGGATTTTTCTTTTGAGTGTTTACTTATTACTTTTTGTTTGATTGTTATGCTTTAAATTCTGTCGCTTGCATTGTGTGAGAAAGGAGAGGAGATTAATTTTTAAACCTAATTATAAAACAACACCTAACCAAGATGCCTAATAAGAGTAATGTTCCAAGCACCAATCTCTATTTGGGCATTAAAAGGCCGAGATTCCTTCCCCAATGTTTTGTTAGGTGGCAACTCTATGACACCTATCTCTTTTGGGCCCATTTGTAGATGCCTTTATGGATTGACCATCAACAATAAATTAGGCATGACCCATTTTTTATTGTGAAGTGACAAATTTATGAATCAAGTGAGCCTCTCCGGTCTTAAGCCTTAAAAGTGGGCCCTTAAGAGCAAACTCAAAAGTGAGTAGCGGCTCTGGCATGCATCACAGTGGTGACTCCACTAGGGACAAAAGATACCTTGCTCCTACAAGCATCTTGGTTAAGTTTTTTATAATTGGGCTTTTTTACTTAATCATTTCTCTTTTCTAAATTGCATTTCTTGAATACATTCACTTTAAAATTAAGTTAGGCATCCCTTTTTAGCCCCGATGCTATCCTGAAGCACGCCCTACATTCACTCAATGTATGGAGCTGTTAAGGAGACCCACTAGCCTAAGTCTAGTACCAAATTGTAAATGAAATGGTGACCCATTGGTTGTTATGCTCGTGATGAGCTACACTTATTAGTAGGAGCCATGTTTGGGTAGGTCTAAAGTTTCATCACCCTTGACTAAAGCCCATGTAATGACAATAGGAACTTCCTCTAGGTTGTATAACCATAATAATCTTTTGCTTGCTATGTAGACTTTTATTTATTGATCAAACTCAAACATGTTAAGAGGGTACCAGTTAAAGGCTACCATGCCCTGGTGGGCCTAACCCAATCTATATGAGTTATTCAAAATATATAATGGTCTAAACCTATATGCTTGCGCTTTCAATAAGAGAGGTTATGCTAACAATTTTTTGCTGTGCACCATGTGCATCTATGTGGTACCCTGTTGACCCATGGGCTAAGCCCACTTAGGAAAGAGACCGCATGACCCCCTGTGTGGGAGTAATAAGGTTGGAAGGCACTTGGTCTACTTATATGCGATTGTGATTGATTTCTAATAAAATTATGTATTGCATTCATACATCATGTATATACTATGCTCATGCATCATTCACTTGCATCACTCCTAACATATGACTTTTACAGCCATCAAAGACTCATTTAATTGGTCCAGAGGGTTAGACAGGCACCTGGTCTGAAGATCTATATCTAGTTTGTTGAGATCAAGTTCTTAGTTCTAAGTTGGGTTCAAGTCAATTATCAGAATACAGGCAGGAAACAAGTTCAAACATACAAAATGATGAATTAAATGAGATAGAAAGGGAAAATGAGACTAGGAGAGTGGCTAATGACACCACTACAAGGTTTTTATTTCTAAGGGAAAGGATAAATGTTACTCTTATTGGGCCTTCAATGGCGAGAGATGACTTAGATTGGAGATTAGATAGATGTTTGCAGGAGTTTGAGGAAATGATGTTAGCTATGATCCGTGGAATAATGGCTTTTATATCACCTAATGTCAGAACTCAACCTGTAGCACCAGCTCCTAAGACAGTAGAGCTAGCATACATTGGGAATGTTACTACAGTTGATGCTATTGTGCTTCGAGACCCACCTAAGAGGGAGATGAGACATGATCCAGAGAATTACATTATAGAGGAGGAGGATAAAGATTATCTCCCTCCAATGATGAATATAAAAATAAGAGGTCCAAGTGCTGAGGACCTAGCTTTTAGGAAAATGAAAGAAAAGATTAAAGCCATGTCTTTGTTGTTATCTATTAGTAGAGGGATAAACCCTGAAGATAGAGATTTAGATGTAGATGATTCATTACCCCAAAGGTTCAAAATACCTGACTTACCAAAGTTTGATGGCACTTTTGATCCTTTAGCACATGTCAAGCAATACACACTGATTATGAAAGGGACCACTTTATCCAAGAAAATAAAGGTGGAGTACTTTTGCTTAAGTTTGTCTGGGCCTGCTGTAGACTGATACCATGGGCTAGATAGTTGGACTAAATAGGATTGAGATATATTGATAGACGAGTTCCTTAAGTAGTATGACTGCAACATAAGGATGGAGCTCACCTTAAAAGACCTTGAGTTACTCTAGTAGAAGCATGATAAGTCTTTCCATAAGTACCTCACCAGGTGGAGGAATAGGGTGATGGAGATGAAAAGGAAACCTGACACGGCTGATTAAATCAGGCTATTTATTCGAAATGCAAGTCCATACTTAAGAGATGGTCTAAAGATAAAGGGTCTGAAAGACCAAGAGTCCTTGAAAGATATAGCTATAGAGGCTGAAAGATAGTACATGGCTAGAAGGGCAAGTAGTGAGAATGCGAGAAGGAATTTTGGTAGCAACAAGGCTATTAGGAATAGTAATGGTGTGAGACCCCTAATATGACCCTAGTTAGTACTGCATGGTTTTATTAGAGTTATAATTAATTAAGTTTAAATTTAGATTGTGAATTTCAGTTAAGATGTTGGACAAGTGATAAATTCATTATATTATAGTAATTGTATGAAAGTAAAATTTATAAATCTAGTTTAATAATATTTAAGGGTATAATTAAAGCATGAAGAATTAATTGTGGGATAAATTTGTAATTATGGCATCTTAAGGGTTAATTGTGATTAAAGGTATAAATTAAAAGGCTGATTTAAGAGAAGGAATAAGTGGGAAGGTCATTTTATAACATGCAAAAAGGGGAGAGACCTTAGTGAAACATGCAAAAAAGAGAAATGGTTGAAGAGGGAATTTTCCATAGCCTTTATAAGTAGTCATCATTAGGCTAAGAGAGAGAAAGAGGAATGGCAAAGGCTTGAAGAATTACAAAAATTTCACTCTCATCTCATCTCATTCAAACATTGTTATACATCTAAGAAAATCCTTGAAGAATGTTAGAGAGTATGCCCTAGAGCCCATGTAATAGGGATGTTTTTCATATGTATGAAATTTATATTCTTAATAAAAGGGATCATTCATTTATTAATGCTATGTTTAAATACATGAGTTTATAAATCTTAAATTAATAAATGAAGTCCTAGATATTATAAACACAGTGCAAAGACAATCATAAAGGTGTTCATGATGTGAGATGTCTATTGCATGCAAATATGTTAATATCTAAATATCCCTCGTCACAGAATTAACAAGATAGGACATTGTTAATTCAGACAGACTAGCACATGTTATGCTTCTTGAATGGTTCAAACAGTGGTTCTCATAACTATGATTATGAAAGATAATCAAAGCTAACATATGGATGCTTGTTAGAAGAACAAGTTCATTGGAGACTTGCAAAGAGAATCCTCACATGGATATTAAATCTATGTCAGTGAGGAATCTCTTCATAGCGGTTGTGCAAGTATCCTTAGACTTGAGATCACCAAAGTTATCTTAAGTAGCAAGTGGTATACTTTGACTCAATAACTGATTACTTCCAATTGGGAGTAAACATAGTTAGGAGATTGGGTATATCATGACCTACTTGAAGATAGTTGAGTGATTGACAAAGGATTCACCATCCCATATTTAATAAGGGAAGTTATCTCGCATGATTCTATAATTACCTTGTTCAGAGAATCTCTGGTCAGAGTAAACTGCCAAGATGGATAGAGATCCATGGAGGGTATTTTGGGAATAATGGTTAAATTAATAGAACATACATAATTAGATTTATATGAGTTAACAGAAATCCATACTCAGAATCTAATTGAGATAAGAGTGGTGAAAGGAGTAATTGCACGGTAACAGTTTCTATGGAAGGGTACAGTCAAACCACATGACTTTCCTGACATTTGGGTAGTCATGATGCCTAGCTAGAGGCCAATCATGACTTGTATAATGATGTATCAAAATATCAATAGAGATTGATAAAATGATTTAAAGGAGTTTAAATCATGTGAGTTTTGAATAGAACTTACAATTACATATTATACTACCAACATGGACAGGAACCCAATAGGTCACACACATATAGAGAAAAGGGTAAAATGGTAAAATGATAAGGATAATAATATTTGATATTATTATGAAGGTAGAGAAGTGAATATGATAATAATTAATTATAGAGTTTGATTAATTATGATCAAATAAAATTGTTTGCGAAACTTTTGAGAAATATTCTGTAAATTGAACCTAATTGAAATAATGTATTTCATGATTAATTATTATTGTCTTATAAGTGTTATAGGACTACTATAAGTGTTATAGGACTGGTATAATAATTAATAAGTCCATTGGAAGAATTATTAAGGGCCAGAGGAATGAAGCAGTTGGCGAAAGCCCTTCTATAAGGGCCACACGCCAAGTCCAGAACAGAAGGACTTAATGGCCTATTTCATGCACCAAATTAATTTATATATGTTACATAAGTGTTATGGAACTCACATATTTAATTTGGTTTGATTTGGAATCCATTTGGCTATTTAAATCCAATTAATTGCACAAAGGGCCTAGTTTGTGGGTTTTGTGCATAGTATTTTATGAAAAGGTTTAAATTTGATTAAATTAAGCCCAAATGATTATAATTAATTCCAGAGGCCCAATTAATAATTCTCCAGCAATTTTAAAGAGCCCAATCTCATTAAGGAGTTGGAATTTTAACCTAACTATAAAAGGCCAACTAATGAGAAATTAGGGTTAAGTGGTTAAAACAAAAAGAAAGTCTTTTTCTCTAAAATCTCTCTCCTTTTTGCACCAACTCCAAGCTAGCTTCTTGGAATTTCGGCCAGCCTTAGTTAAACACCAATTTGTTGGTTCAATTTATCCCTCTCTAGTGTGGATTACTCATTGGAGGTGTTCGATTTTGGACACTATGGTTTGCGACAACCCGGTGCAAAGTAAAATCAACTGTTCAACAAAAATCAAAGGTGATTTTTCTTATTCTCATATAGTTATATTGTGTATTCATGGCAAGATCAAATCTAATGGTTAAAAATTTTTAAAATTCCGCTCATATATGTGATGCATGTAACCGTTAAAATCCAACATGGTATCAGAGCCTTGGTTTTGCCATGGATATATAATTCTATATTTTTCTGCGGAATAAGTTTTGTTTTGTTTTGAGTTATTTATTTCATGAACTTTAAAATATTAGATTTGATTGTTCATGAATGAGAAATATTGATTTCTGGTTGTATGTGTGATCAAATAAATTTGGTGGAAATAAAAACGAAACTTTTGAAGGATTGTGATTAGGGTTTGGCATGAAACCCTAGGTGATTTAAGGGGCCGTTCTAATTTAATTTCTTATGGATCCATTAAAGTATCATTTAGATGATATTTTATGTGTTTAATATGGGATATTAAGCCGTAAGATCGAACGAAATTAAAATCGAACAAGTTTTGCATGAAAACTAGTTTAGTCGAAAAGTTCGATAAATTAGTGTTCTTCATATGTTCTTGATGTGTTATTGGTTAGAACGATTTTTAATCTTCTAAATCTGATATATATGATATATTAAAGTGTTTTTAATTAATTGGATTAATTGAAATGGGCCTTAAATTAATTTGATTAATTTTAATTTGTTAAAACCACTCAATGTGCTTAATTATGTTTACGGACTTGATTTAAATTAGTGAATGACTTGGTGAGCCCAAAGAGCTAATTTAAATTAAATATTATAAACATTAATTAAGTTTATTAATGGGTTTTAAGGGCTGGAGTGGGCTTGGGTCATTCCAAAAGGCTCAAATGGTCCAAAAGACACAAAACTAGTTTGTGTGTGAACACATTTAGGGTTTACTTTTGTGGGTTTCGGCCCACCCTTGGTTTTAAGCCCAAAATTGATTCTTTTAATTATTTAATATGATTAATTAATTAAATAATCAATTTATATTTAATTAATAATCAATTGGATTGATTATTAAGGCAAGAACACATGCATGCAAAAAGGTTTCCTAAAATGAAAGTTTCCAAAATGGAAAAAGTTTCCTAATTTGATCACATCATTAAAATAACTCAAAATATTGTTTCAAAGGTTGAAAAAAAGTTAGTAATCCATTTCTTTATGCATTATAAAGGCATATAAGGGTGTATGATTGGCATGATGAATAGTTATGGATAAAGCCCAATGTGATTGAGCATTATGCATGTTTTGGCCCAATGAGGACTTTCATGTCCCGGCCACTTGTTTTTGGTTTGTATTTCATTTCAAATTGTAATATGTAATTAGATTACTTAGATTAGAATTAGAAATAGAGATGGAGACCATTTTCAAGGAGCAAGATGGGCTGGATGGAGATCCAACAAGCTTGAAGATAATGTAATTATTTTTCTTGTTTGAATCATGCATACTACCCAGGTGTTACCTTTTGATTTCCCTCTTAGCTCGGGGAAATCAATGTAGTGAAGTCCATAACTATACCATATTTGTATGCTTATATATATGTGATAGATATAGGATGCATACCAATGTATGCCAACCATGTATGATGAGACTTAATTAACTAAAACCCTCAAACAAATACTAAAGTATATAAGCCTTCCATTAATTTGAGGAGAACCAGAGTTCTTTATAGTGTGGGTTGTTGACCACAGTCAAGCTCACATTATATCAAATATGTTATGTAAGGCCCCAAACATGACCCTAAATTTAATTTGCATATTTTTAAATGAGGATTTTTTTTAAGTAAAGGTCAATGGAGTAAGTTATTATGTTAATTGCATGGAAATAAAAGTTAAAGGTAAAGTTTAATTTTAATTAAGGGTATAATTGAAGAAAAAGTATTAATTGTGGGGTAGTTTTGAAAATTCAGAAACTTAAGAGGTCAATTGGGAATTAGAGAACAATGGAGAGGTTAATGTATGAATAATGTAAATGTGGGGTATGAAATGTGACATGCAAAGAATAGGATGGTTTTAGTGTGACATGCGGATTCTAGGAGGACCTAAAGAGAGATTTGACAAAGTATTATATAAATGAGTTTATGTAGTGGAAAGAAAGAGAAAGTGGCAATTGTGAGAGAGTGGTGGTCGGCTAATTGAGAGGAAAACCAGAAAGTTCCCAACTCTTCTTCTTTCCTTATTTTCTTCTAAATCCTCTCAAGAAATTAGTTGATAAGTTTTGTTGGTTCAACAAGTGTTTAAAACATTAAACTCTAAGGTAAATGATCTCTACTGAATTTCATCATTATCATCTTCATCTCCTTCTCATCTTGCTTGTGGCAATGAAGATCAAGTGCTGGAAATGATGGAATGAATTTTGGTTGTAGTCAAAGAAGGAGGAGATAGGAAGGATAAAGGGAAGGACATAGCAAGAGATTGAAAGCTTGGTAGTGATAAGTTTCAGCCAAAGCTATGGGAATTTAGGATTATTCATGTTGCATGTGAGTGTATCTACTTGAATATGATGTGTTTTGCTTGAATCTTGACATGCATGTGAGTTTTAAAAGAATTCTGGGTTGAGTTCATTGGACCTAGATGCATTGTTTTGGTGATATCTAGAGTTTTAAAATAGATATTGAGATGATTCCAAATGGGTATTAAACTAGACTTATAGACAAAGATTACATAAGAAGAAATCACATTCAAATTCTGTCTCTAAATGGGTCATAATCCAGTTTGAAATTCGGATAAGTGTGCAGTCTTGTGCTAATGAGCAGTCCTTAGTAATTTTAAGATATCTCGAGTTCTAGAAACGATATTGCAAATATTATTGATGTTCTAGAAATTAAAAATGTAGATCTACAACTTTGTAGAAGACAACTTTTTCCAAAAATTCCGTTTACTATGTCAAATACGAGGTACAAAATGATTTTGTTAAGCAGTTTGCAGGATTTTGAGAACAGAGTGAAAAACCTGTATGACCACGCATACTGTCACGAGCGCGACAGTGTCGCGAGCGCGACATCATGTTGGTCACTAAATGTGTTTTTATTCTCTTGTATTGGTATATTAGGCTACCCCCATGTGTAGCATATATAACTGAGCAAAAATTGACCTTAAATGCAAGTATACAAGAGTCTTATACTAATGTGTATATAAATTTGTATCACTTATATTGAAAATTGTTTATGAATGTATATCTATGCTATGTAATAGGAAACATAATAGTATGATCATGTCTTATGCATATGCCCAAGTGTAAACATGTCGATATTTGTATAGCACCCGATTTGAACAATGATAAGGTATGCACATTGATGATCATGCTTATGAGAATGTACCTACTAGTATGTTTAATTATGATTATGTAAATGAGTGTATGAACATGAATAAAGTATCACCTGCAATAAAGTTCAGATATGGATAGATAGGCGCCTATAGGGAATTGCAGCTGCCAAAGTCGATCCTGCTGGATCTTACACAGCCCATTAGGGTTGTTTATTTTTGCCCTCGTGTGGGTGCTCACGTGCGAGCATTTGACCGTTCCAAAGTATAGTTGGCCCTACTTGGGTCCATAGTTATGATATCTTCGGATATCTATCATTTGATACCCTCGGGTATCCATCGATCCCGTTATCCATTCTTAGAACTTAAGCAGGCTAAAGTAAAGTAATAATGTTTCAAAGTTATTCACAGTATGAGATATGCATCTGATATATGAATTATTATGGTTAACAGTGACTATTTGAGCACGACTTAATATTTGTTTACATGATATATGGATCACTCCATGAACTATAACTAGTATGCTGATTCAATTGTGAAAAGTTATCTTGTTATGCAAGCTATTGTATTTTATATTTTTCTTTTCTTTAGCCATATGAGTATTATTGCTAGTTATTTTATATTTTTGACGACCACTGTGAGTGGTTGTCTTTCATGTTTAGAACTCCCCACTAAGCTATAAAGCTTAGCACGGGTTATTTGATCCGTGTAGGTTTTGGGTAGCGAAGACTTTTTGCACAGGATCTAAATCTGCATCAGGACAGGCCAACACAAATCGATAGAAGTTGATGTAGGAAATTTTGATAAATTTTGTTTAGCTCCTTACATGTATAACGTGTTTAAGAGTTGTAATATGTATATATATATATATATGTACAGTATATAAAAGTAAAGACTGTAATAATCTTATGATGAGAATACTAGTATATGCACGCATGATGAAATTAGAATTACTTTATATAAATGTAGTGATATGATGAATGCTAAGCATGAAAGTACAATAGCTACAGTATGATGATATAGTCATATGACTTGATGAATTAAAATGGCATAGTTTGCATTGGATATAGTAAACATGGGATATAGGGTGTTACAATTTGGTATCAGAGCCTAGGTTTAGCCTTTTCTGGGCAATGTACGTATAGCAACTTGAATATGAGATAGTATTGTGTTGGCCTAATGCAGAAATTCCTGTTTTCTTATAGATTAAAGATGGAGAATTCTCCTGGGAATCCTATAGATGAATCGGCTGAAAGTAATGTGCCGGTTAGATCAAATCCTCCTAATCCAATGACTTCCTCTTCGCATCAAAATGAAACTCCTGCCACAGTTCCTGGAGAGGCCTTGCTAAAAATTTCTCAGGATATGGCCCAAATACTGCAAAGAATGACCATGTCTAAAGCTCCAATATCTGAAATTAGAAAGCATGGAGCACAAGAATTTATGGGCACCAATCTAGAGCAATCTGAAGAAGCTGAGTTCTGGCTAGAAAGGCTAGAAAGGATATTTGATGAAATAAACTGTCCTGCGAATCACAAAGTATCTTGTGCTGTGTCTTTGCTTCAAGGCATGGCATATGATTGGTGGAAGTTGATTATGAGGCAATCACAGTTACCTGACCCACTTACCTGGGAATTCTTTGAGGAGGAGTTCGGAAAGAAATATGTAACTGAGGCTTACAAGGAAGAGAAATTGAAGCAATTTCTGAGCTTGAGGCAAAAAGCTCTATTTGTTGCTGAGTATGAAAAGGAATTTAGCCGATTATGCAAATACGTTCCCAAAGAGATGTTGATAGGAGTATTTAAATGCAGGCACTTTGAAGATGGTCTAAATGACCGAATCAAAGAAAATTGTTCGGATTCACATCCTTAAATGTGGTAGATTTCAATCAACTGGTCACCACTGCCATGAAAATTGAAAAGTATGAGATAGCCAAGAGAGAGAGAGCTGAAGAGAAGTGGTTCCAGGGGAGGATCAATTTCTGGAAAAAGATTTAGAGGGACTCAAGGAGGCCAACCTGCAGAATCTGTTTTTACTCCTTCTAATAAAGGAAAGAAGCAAGAATCCTTTACCAAGCCTAAAAATGAGAGGGAAGCTTCAGGAAGACAGAGTGGGAGTCAAGCACCTAAGTGTTCTCATTGCTCCAGGCACCATTGGGGTAATTGCAGGAAACTGGCTGGAGAATGCTTTAGATGTGGCAGTGCTGATCATTTCATGGCGAATTGTCCTTTGAAATCAGAGCAATAGAATAGTAGGGGAGCTTCTAATGCACCCCCACCTGGAAGAGGTAGAGGCAGAGGAAGGTTTGGAGCAGCTCATCATGGAACTCAATCCCAGAATATGTCAGAAATAGTTGATAGACCTCCTATTCAAATGGTTGCTAGGCGGGCTTATGCCATGAAGGCTCGAGAGGAACAGGATGCTCCAGATGTTATAGCTGGTACTTTTTCTCTTTATAATTGTAACATACATGCACTCATTGATCCTGGCTCTACTCATTCTTATGTTTGTATTGGGGTTTCGGGTAGAGCTAGTTTTAAAACACAACAGTTAGATTTTGATGTATGTGTAACTAGTCCATTGGGATATAGTACAATTGTTAATAAGGTGTGTAAAGACTGTCCTATAGTAGTTCAAGGGAGAGAGTTTCCAGCAGATTTGATTGTATTGCCTTTTCATGAGTTTGATGTAATTTTGGGAATGGATTGGTTATCCAAGCATCATGCAGTGGTGAATTGTGAAATGAAAACAGTAACTCTCAGGAATGATGAAGGAAAGGAAGTGGTAGTAGAAGGCAATTGTTCTAAGCTATCAACTAATGTTATATCAGCAATGCAAGCTAGACGTTGCCTTAGAAAAGGATGTGAAGCATTTTTAGCTTTAGTCCTTGACTCAAAAAGGGATACAGTGGAGCTTGACAAAATACCAATTGTGAAAGAATTTCCAGAAGTATTTCCTCAGGAATTACCTGGTCTTCCCCCAGAAAGAGATGTTGAGTTATCTATTGATCTGTTACCTGGTATAGCCCCGATCTCTAGGGCACCATACAGAATGGCTCCATCTGAATTAAAAGAGTTGAAGGTTCAATTACAGGAATTATTAGACAAAGGTTTCATCAGACCCAGTGTGTCACCTTGGGGTGATCCTGTTTTATTCGTTAAGAAGAAGGATGGGTCTATGAGAATGTGTATTGATTATAGACAGTTGAACAAAGTGACAGTGAAGAACAAATATCCTTTGCCACGAATAGAGGATCTATTTGATCAGTTAAGTGGTGCTGGTGTGTTTTCAAAGATAGATTTGCGATCAGGATATTATCAGCTCAGAGTTAAAGATGGGGATGTTCCTAAGACTGCATTTAGAACTCGTTATGGACATTATGAATTTTTAGTTATGCCATTTGGGTTGACTAATGCACCTTCATTTATGGATCTTATGAATAGGGTATTCAGACCCTATTTGGACCAATTTGTTGTTGTGTTTATTGATGACATATTGGTTTACTCAAGAAATGAAATTGAACATGCTGAACATTTGAGGATTGTTTTACAAACCTTGAAAGAAAACAAGTTGTTTGCCAAATTGAGTAAATGTGACTTCTGGCTGAAGGAAGTTTCTTTCCTAGGTCATGTTGTATCGGCTGAAGGTGTTAGGGTTGATCCAAATAAAATTGAAGCTATTGTTAATTGGAGACCACCAAGGAATGTGCATGAAATTAGAAGTTTTCTTGGGTTGGCAGGTTATTATCGCCATTTTGTGAAGGGTTTCTCTGTCATCGCTTCACCCCTCACTAAGCTGCTGAGAAAGAATACAAAGTTTGAATGGTCCGATCGTTGTCAAGCAAGCTTTGAAAGGTTGAAGAAAATGTTAACTGAGGCTCCAGTGTTGACTCAACCTGTGACAGGGAAAGAGTATGCAATGTACAGTGATGCATCTAAGGTTGGTTTGGGTTGTGTATTGATGCAAGATGGTAAAGTTGTAGCTTATGCATCTAGACAATTGAAATCACATGAACAGAACTACCCAACTCATGATCTAGAACTGGCTGCTGTGGTATTTGCCTTAAAGATTTGGCGGCATTACTTGTATGGGGAGAAGTGTAGGATTTATACGGATCATAAAAGTCTCAAGTATTTGCTTACTCAGAAAGAGCTTAATTTGAGGCAGAGGAGGTGGTTGGAACTATTCAAAGACTATGAATGTATAGTTGATTATCACCCAGGAAAAGCAAATGTGGTTGCTAATGCTTTGAGTCGTAAGTCAATGGCTTTATAGATGTTAAAACAGTGTGGATGGAGATTTTCTACGGATGGTGCTTTACTAGCACAGCTTAAAGTTAGGCCCATGGTCAGGCAGACAATGATTGATGCTCAGAATGATGATGTAAAGTTACAACAGATTGTTAAAGCAATTGGTGAAGGTAATCAATCTGACTTTTTAGTGAAAGAAGATGGTGGTGTATACTACCATGACAGGTTGTGTATCCCTGATGACAAAGAAGTTAAAAGAATATTGTTGCATGAAGCACATAATACTGCATTTACTATGCATCCAGGTGGGAACAAGATGTATCAAGAGTTGAAACAGTTTTACTGGTGGCCTGGCATGAAGAAGGATATTGTTGATTATGTTTCTAAATGTCTAACATGTCAGCAAGTGAAAGCAGAACATCAGTTTCCTTCAGGTCTCCTGAATCCCACTCCAATTCCATAATGGAAGTGGGAAGACATTACCATGGATTTTGTTACTGGTTTACCTCTTTCTCAAAGGAAAAATGATGTTGTATGGGTAATAGTGGATAAGTTAACAAAAGTAGCTCACTTTTTAACGGTTCGAACAGATTATTCCATGGAGAGGCTTGCAGAATTTTATGTGAATGAGATTGTACGGTTACATGGTATACCGATGTCTATAATTTCGGATCGAGATCCAAGGTTTACATCAATATTTTGGCAAAGTTTACAGCAAGCTTTGGGAACACAACTCAAGTACAGTACAACTTTTCATCCTCAAACGGATGGGCAATCTGAAAGGGTTATTCAGATTCTCGAAGATATGATGAGGGGATGTGCTTTGGAGTTTTCTGGAAGTTGGGATAAATATGTAGCCTTAATGGAATTTGCTTATAATAACAGCTATCAGAAGAGTATTCAAATGGCACCATATGAGGCTTTATATGGCAGAAAATGTAGAACTCCAGTCTGCTGGACTGAGTTGACCGAATGTAAATTAATTGGTCCTGACCTTGTCAGACATACAGAAGAAAAGGTTCAAGTTATCAAGCAGAGGCTGAAAGAAGCGAGTGACAGGCAGAAATCATATGCTGACCTTAAAAGAAGGGATATCGAGTACCAAGTGGGTGACAAAGTATTTTTGAAGGTGTCTCCTTGGAGAAAAGTGCTTAGATTTGGGAAAAAGGGAAAGCTCAGTCCGAGATTCATTGGTCCGTACGAAATTCTTCAAAGAGTCGGACCAGTAGCTTATGGATTGGCTCTTCCTATGGAGTTGGCCAAGCTACATGATGTGTTTCATGTATCTATGCTTCGAAGATATCGCTCGGATGAATCTCACAAGATACAAGTTCAAGATATTCAGTTATAGCCCGATTTCACTTATGATGAGGAGCCGAAGAAAATTTTGGCTAGGGAGATCAGGTAATTGAGAAACAAACAGATCCTTCTGGTTAAAGTACTTTGGCAACATCATGGTGTACAAGAAGTAACTTGGGAACCAGAGGCAGCCATGAAGAAGCAATATCCTCAGTTGTTTAATTCAGGTATGAATTTCGAGGACGAAATTCTTTAAGGGGGAGAGATTTGTAAGGCCCCAAACATGACCCTAAATTTAATTTGCATATTTTTAAATGAGGATTTTTTTTAAGTAAAGGTCAATGGAGTAAGTTATTATGTTAATTGCATGGAAATAAAATTTAAAGGTAAAGTTTAATTTTAATTGAGGGTATAATTGAAGAAAAAGTATTAATTGTGGGGTAGTTTTGAAAATTCAAAAACTTAACAGGTCAATTGGGAATTGAGAACAATGGAGAGGTTAATGTATGAATAATGTAAATGTGGGGTATGAAATGTGACATGCAAAGAATAGGATGGTTTTAGTGTGACATGCGGATTCTAGGAGGACCTAAAGAGAGATTTGACAAAGTATTATATAAATGAGTTTATGTAGTGGAAAGAAAGAGAAAGTGGCAATTGTGAGAGAGTGGTGGTCGGCTAATTGAGAGGAAAACCAGAAAGTTCCCAACTCTTCTTCTTTCCTTATTTTCTTCTAAATCCTCTCAAGAAATTAGTTGATAAGTTTTATTGGTTCAACAAGTGTTTAAAACATTAAACTCTAAGGTAAATGATCTCTACTGAATTTCATCATTATCATCTTCATCTCCTTCTCATCTTGCTTGTGGCAATGAAGATCAAGTGCTGGAAATGATGGAATGAATTTCGGTTGTAGTCAAAGAAGGAGGAGATAGGAAGGATAAAGGGAAGGACATAGCAAGAGATTGAAAGCTTGGTAGTGATAAGTTTCAGCCAAAGGTATGGGAATTTAGGATTATTCATGTTGCATGTGAGTGTATCTACTTGAATATGATGTGTTTTGCTTGAATCTTGACATGCATGTGAGTTTTAAAAGAATTCTGGGTTGAGTTCATTGGACCTAGATGCATTGTTTTGGTGATATCTATAGTTTGAAAATAGATATTGAGATGATTCCAAATGGGTATTAAAATATACTTATAGACAAAGATTTCATAAGAAGAAACCACATTCAAATTCTGTCTCTAAATGGGTCATAATCCAGTTTGAAATTCGGATAAGTGTGCAGTCTTGTGCTAATGAGCAGTCCTTAGTAATTTTAAGATATCTCGATTTCTAGAAATGATATTTCAAATATTTTTGATGTTCTAGAAACTAGAAATGTATATCTACAACTTTGTAGAAGACAACATTTTCTACAAATGCCGTTTACTATGTCAAATACGAGGTACAAAATTATTTTGTTAAGCAGTTTGCAGGATTTTGAGAACAGAGTGAAAAACCTGTATGACCACGCATACTGTCGCGAGCGCGACAGCATGTTGGTCACTAAATGTGTTTTTATTCTCTTTTATTGGTATATTAGGCTACCCCCATGTGTAGCATATATAACTGAGCAAAAATTTACCTTAAATGCAAGTATACAAGAGTCATATACTAATGTGTATATAAATTTGTATCACTTATATTGAAAATTGTTTATGAATGTATATCTATGCTATGTAATAGGAAACATAATAGTATGATCATGTCTTATGCATATGCCCAAGTGTAAACATGTTGATATTTGTATAGCACCCGATTTGAATAATGATAAGGTATGCACATTGATGATCATGCTTATGAGAATGTACCTACAAGTATGTTTAATTATGATTATGTATATGAGTGTATGAACATGAATAAAGTATCGCCTGCAATAGAGTTCAGATATGGATAGATAGGTGCCTATAGGGAATTGCAGCTGCCAAAGTCGATCCTGCTGGATCTTACATAGCCCATTAGGGTTGTTTATTTTTGCCCTCGTGTGGGTGCTCACGTGCGAGCATTTGACCGGTCCAAAGTATAGTTGGCCCTACTTGGGTCCATAGTTATGATATCTTCGGATATCTATCATTTGATACCCTCGGGTATCCATCAATCCCGTTATCCATTCTTAGAACTTAAGCAGGCTAAAGTAAAGTAATAAAGTTTCAAAGTTATTCACAGTATGAGATATGCATCTGATATATGAATTATTATGGTTAACAGTGACTATTTGAGCACGACTTAATATTTGTTTACATGATATATGGATCACTCCATGAACTATAACTAGTATGCTGATTCAATTGTGAAAAGTTATCTTGTTATACAAGCTATTGTATTTTATATTTTTCTTTTCTTTTGCCATATGAGTATTGTTGCTAGTTATTTTATATTTTTGACGACCACTGTGAGTGGTTGTCTTTCATGTTTAGAACTCCCCACTAAGCTGTAAAGCTTAGCACGGGTTATTTGATCCGTGTAGGTTTTGGGTAGCGAAGACTTTTTGCACAGGATCTAAATCTGCATCAGGACAGGCCAATACAAATCGATAGAAGTTGATGTAGGAAATTTTGATAAATTTTGTTTAGCTCCTTACATGTATAACGTGTTTAAGAGTTGTAATATGTATATATATATATGTACAGTATATAAAAGTAAAGACTGTAATAATCTTATGATGAGAATACTAGTATATGCACGCATGATGAAATTAGAATTACTTTATATAAATGTATTGATATGATGAATGCTAAGCATGAAAGTACAATAGCTACAGTATGATGATATAGTCATATGACTTGATGAATTAAAATGGCATAGTTTGCATTGGATATAGTAAACATGGGATATAGGGTGTTACAATTTGGTATCAAAGCCTAGGTTTAGCCTTTTCTGGGCAATGTACGTATAGTAACTTGAATATGAGATAGTATTGTGTTGGCCTAATGCAGAAATTCCTGTTTTCTTATAGATTAAAGATGGAGAATTCTCCTGGGAATCCTATAGATGAATCGGCTGAAAGTAATGTGCCAGTTATATCAAATCCTCCTAATCCAATGACTTCCTCTTCGCATCAAAATGAAACTCCTGCCACAGTTCAAGGCTAATGGTTCTAGAGGCAAGATTAGGGAATGCATATACGGTATGCATGCATCAAGAGTTGATAACCTAATGATCCAATAGTTGTGTAGAGACACAATTGGTATATAGATACCTACCTTTCAAGGGTATGGAATTTGGCTTGTTGACCACAATCAAGGTCAAATTACATATCAAGGATTGGATATTGGCTCACTAAGAAAACCATCGAGTTTTCTTGGATTATATAGTGAAGGCTATTAATTCGCAATAAAATAGTGGGAGTAAATGGATTAATTAAAGACCTTATTAATGCATACATATATATGAACATACTCTCATATCTTTTCTTTTTCACATCTATGTCATCATCATGAGCACATCAAATATACGATCAATCTTGGATAACAAACTGGTTGGCAGCAACTATTCTAACTGGATCAAGCAAGTGAGAATTGTTCTCAGAGCTGAAAAGATCCACCACCACTTCCATCAGATGATGCCATTGATGAGATCAAAGGCACTTATCAAAAATACATAGAGGATAGTGAAGCAGCAGCATGTCCGATGCTGGGTTCTATGTCCTCAAAGCTTCAGAAGCAATATGAGATAATGGATGGTGGGGTTTCCAAGAAGAAGGTTGCCAAGAAAGAGAATCCCAAAGGAACTTGCTTCCATTGTGGAAAGGATGGTCATTGAAAGCATAACTGCAAGGCCTATCTATATTCTCTCAAGGAGAAAAAGCATGCTGATGCTTCTACCTAGGTATTCATATGATTGAAATTAATACTTATTCTATTACTTCAAAACAATCTTGGGTATTAGATACCGGATGTGGATCACATTTGTGTAATGATCTACATGGGCTTAGAAGCTTTAGAAGAGTTGGAAAGGCAGAGATATGTTTGCAGTCTGCTACTGGACAAAACATCTCTACAACAGTTGTGGGGACTTGTCATTTGCCTCTTCCAAGTGGATTAGTACTGGAATTAAATAATTGTTATTATGTTCCAGCTTTATCCAAAAGTATTATTTCTTTCAATCGTCTGTTGAACGATTATGATATTTCTTTAAATGACAAATGTTGTTACATTTTTAAGAACAATATATTTTATGCAAAAGCTATAATTGAAAATGGTATATTTGTTCTTGATTTAATTAAAGAAGTACATAATGTGGATACCAAGAGAATGAAACATGATAATCTAAATACCTCATACTTATGGCATTGTCGATTAGGCCATATAAATGAAAAATGCATGACCAAATTGCATAAGTCAGGTGATTTGGGATCATTTGATTATGAATCATTTGATACATGCGAATCTTGTTTATTGGGAAAAATGACAAAAGCTCCCTTTTATTGGTAAAGAAGAACGAGCTAAAATGGTTTTGGACTTAATACATTCAGATGTATGTGGTCCAATGACTACTCATGCCAGAGGAGGTTACTCCTACTTCATTACTTTCATAGATGATTATTCTAGGTTTGGATACATCTATCTAATGAAATATAAGTCTGAAGCATTTGAAAAGTTCAAAGAGTTCAGAAATGAAATAGAGAAACAACTTGGCAAAAGTATTAAAACACTTAGATCAGATTGAGGTGGAGAATACTTAAGTCAAGAGTTTCAGGATTATCTTAGAGATAATGGGATTTTATCTCAATGGACTCCACCATATACACCACAACACAATGGTGTATTTGAAAGGAGAAATCGAATACTATTAGATATGATTCGATCAATGATGAGCCGAGCGGACTTGCCTAAGTCCTTTTGGGGATATGCACTAGAAACTGCTGTTTATGTGTTAAATAGAGTTCCTAGTCAATTGGTTGATGTTACTCCATATGAGATGTGGAATAACAAGAAACCCACGCTTTCTCATATGAAAGTATGGGGTTGTCCTGCTTATGTGAAGAGGACAATGTCAGAAAAGCTGGATGTTAAGTCTGACAAATGTTTATTTGTGGGATATCCAAACGAAACGTTTGGATATTATTTCTATCATCCCTTAGAACAAAAGGTGTTTGTTTCAAGTCATGTTGTCTTATTGGAAAGAGAATTTCTCCTACGAGAGGACAGTGGGAGTAAAATTGAACTTGGTGAAGTTCAAGACCCACAAATAGAAGATGATCAACCGATTGAACATGAAACTGAATTTCATAATGATGAGATCGCAGTTGAACCTGATTATACACAAAATCCTAGAAGATCTACTAGGATGCATTCTATCCCTATGAGATATAGATTTCACATTGATTCGGATAGAGGCATAACTGTAGTAGAGGACAATGAGCCTATAAGCTATCAAGAAGTTTTGAACAGTTCAGAACATGATTTATGGCTTAAGGCTATGCAGTCTGAAATGGACTCCATGTATGAGAACAAAGTATGGACTTTAACTCAACCACCTAAAGGGATAAAACCCATACGGTGCAAATGGGTCTTCAAAAAGAAGACCGACATGGAAGGTAATATAGTTACCTACAAAGCTCGCTTAGTACCAAAAGGTTATCGTAAAAAAGAAGGTATTGACTACGACGAAACTTTTTCTCCTGTAGCGATGCTTAAGTCTATAAGAATACTTTTAGCCATTGCAGCTCATTATGATTATGAGATTTGGCAAATGGATGTGAAGACAGCTTTCCTTAATGGAAATCTTACTGAGGATGTGTATATGACACAACCATAAGGTTTCACATCAGGAAATGGCGAAAAGGTATGCAAGCTTCAAAGATCCATTTATGGATTGAAGCAAGCCTCTAGGAGCTGGAACATATGATTCAATGAGACAATCAAAGAGTTTGGTTTCTCACAGAATAAAGATGAACCTTGTGTGTATAAAAGGGTCAGTGGGAGTGCAATTGTCTTCCTAGTTCTATATGTGGATGACATATTAATCATGGGAAATGACATTTCTCTTCTCCAATATGTTAAAATATGGTTATCCAAGAAATTCTCCATGAAAGACCTTGGAAAAGCATCCTATATTCTGGGAATAAGGATCTATAGAGATAGATCCATTAGGTTGCTAGGTCTTTCTCAGAGTACATATATAGATAAATTATTGAAGAGGTTCAATATGGGTCTCTCTAAGAAAGGGTTTATACCAATGGTGCATGGGAAACACCTTTCTAAGTCTATGTGTCCATAGACACTAGAGGATAGAGAGAGCATGAATAGAATACCATATACATATGCAATTAGTTCTATCATGTATGCTATGTTATGTACACATCCAGATGTAGCATTTGCTTTGAGTGTCACAAGCAGATTCCAATCCAATTATAGAGAGGAACACTGGGCAGCTGTCAAGAATATCCTTAACTACTTGAGAAGGAATAAGGATATATTCTTGGTATATGGAGAGGGCAATTTGGAAGTAAATGGGTATACAGATGCCGGCTTCCAATCTGACAAAGATGATTGTAAATCACAGTCTGGTTATGTGTTCATAATGGGAGGAGGAGCAGTTAGTTGGAAAAGTTCCAAACAAGAAACAACTCCTGATTCCACGACGAAAGCTGAGTACACTGCTGCTTCAAAAGTAGCCAAAGAAGAAGTCTGGATCAAAAAGTTCGTAACTGAACTAGGAGTGGTGCCTAGCATTGTTGATCCGATTCCTTTATATTGTGACAACAATGGAGCCATTGCGCAAGCAAAGGAACCACGGTCTCATCAGCGATCCAAGCATGTTCTCAGATGCTACCATCTCATAAGGGAAATAGTAGCTAGAAATGATGTGAAAATAGAAAGGGTTCCCATAGATGACAATGTGGCGGATCCCCTCGCTAAAACACTTTCCTAGATTAAGCATGATCACCATATAAATAGCATGGGTCTGAGACACATGAGTGCTTGGCTCTAGTGCAAGTGGGAGATTGTTAGAGAGTATTCCCTAGAGCCCATGTAATAGGGATGTTTTTCATATTTATGAAATTTATATTCTTAATAAAAGGCATCATTCATTTATTAATGCTATGTTTAAATACATAATTTTGTAAATCTTAAATTAATAAATGAAGTCCTAGATATTATAAACACAGTGCAAAGACAATCATGAAGGTGTTCATGATGTGAGATGTCCATTGCATGCAAATGTGTTAATATCTAAATATCCCTAGTCATAGAATTAACAAGATAGGACATTGTTAATTCGGACAGACTAGCACATGTTATGCTTTTTGAATGGTTTAAGCAGTGGTTCTCATAACTGTGATTATGAAAGATAATCAAAGCTAACATGTGGATGCTTGTTAGAAGAACAAGTTCATTGGAGACCTGCAAAGAGAATTCTCACATGAATATTAAATCTATGTTAGTGAGGAATCTCTTCATAGCGGTTGTGCAAGTATCCTTAGACTTGAGATCACCAAAGTTATCTTAAGTAGCAAGTGGTATACTTTGACTCAATAACTAATTACTTCCAACTGGGAGTGAACATAGTTAGGAGATTGGGTATATCATGACCTACTTGAAGATAGTTGAATGATTGACAAAGGATTCACCATCCCAGATTTAATAGGGGAAGTTATCTCGCATGTTTCTACAATTACCTTATTCAGAGAATCTCTGGCCAGAGTAAACTGCCAAGATGGATAGAGATCCATGGAGGGCATTTTGGGAACAATGGTTAAATTAATAGAACATACATAATTAGATTTATATGAGTTGACAGAAATCCAAACTCAGAATCTAATTGAGATAAGAGTGGTGAAAGGAGTAATTGCACGGTAACTGTTTCTATGGAAGGGTACAGTCAAATCACATGACTTTCCTGACATTTGGGTAGTCATGATGCCTAGCTAGAGGCCAATCATGACTTGTATAATGATGTATCAAAATATCAATAGAGATTGATAAAATGATTTAAAGGAGTTTAAATCATGTGAGTTTTGAATAGAACTCACAATTACATATTATACTGCCAATATGGACAGGAACCCAATAGGTCACACACATATAGAGAAAAGGGTAAAATGGTAAAATCAAAAGGATAATAATATTTGATATTATTATGAAGGTAGAGAAGTGAATATGATAACAATTAATTAAAGAGTTTGATTAATTATGATCAAATAAAATTGTTCGCGAAACTTTTGAGAAATGTTCTGTAAATTGGACCTAATTGAAATAATGTATTTCATGATTAATTATTATTATCTTATAAGTGTTATAGGACTACTATAAGTGTTATAGGACTGGTATAATAATTAATAAGTCCATTGAAAGAATTATTAAGGGCTAGAGGAATGAAGCAGTTGGCGAAAGCCCTTCTGTAAGGGCCACACGCCAAGTCCAGAACAGAAGGACTTAATGGCCTATTTCATGCACCAAATTAATTTATATATGTTACATAAGTGTTATGAAACTCACATATTTAATTTGGTTTGATTTGGAATCCATTTGGGTATTTAAATCCAATTAGTTGCACAAAGGGCCTAGTTTGTGGGTTTTGTGCATAGTATTTTATGAAAAGATTTAAATTGGATTTAATTAAGCCCAAATTATTATAATTAATTCCAGAGGCCCAATTAATAATTCTCCAGAAATTTTAAAGAGCCCAATCTCATTAAGGAGTTGCAATTTTAACCTAACTATAAAAGGCTAACTAATGAGAAATTAGGGTTAAGTGATTAAAACAAAAAGAAAGTCTTTTTCTCTAATCTTTCTCTCCTTTTTGCTCCAAATCCAAGCTTGTTTCTTGAAATTTTGGCAAGCCCTAGTTAAACGCCAACTTTTTGGTTCAATTTATCCCTCTCTAGTGTGGATTACTCATTGAAGGTGTTCGATTTTGGACACTGTGGTTTGCGACAACCCGGTGCGAAGTAAAATCAACTGTTCAACAAAAATCCAAGGTGATTTTTCTTATTCTCATATAGTTATATCGTGTATTCATGGCAAGATCAAATCTAATGGTTAAAAATTTTTAAAATTCCGCTCATGTATGTGATGCATCTAACCGTTAAAATCCAACAAAGAAATCATTGCATATGGAAATTAATCAAGGGAAATTAGTGTAAACATTAAGGTAAGCATATCAATTTGATTGTTCATCATCTTCTTCTTATTTTAGTCAGGGTTTGAGTTAGTAAAATGTTGGAAATTCTTGTTAAATGGATAAATTGTTGTGGAAAGAGAAGAAGTTTGGAAGAGCAAAGGAAAAGGGAAGGCATAAGAGAGAGGCTAGGGGATATTTGGCCAAGGTAAGGGATTTTTAGGACCCTTAAGTATGTATGTGGTTAATTGGAAAAGTAAAATGATTTTTTATGAGATTGGTTGAGCATTTGATTTGAGCATAAAATTTGTAAGAGAATTGATAGGAAGAAACATGTAAGCATCAAGAAAAAAAGAAACTAGTTGCTATAATTTAAGCTTAAATTGAGTTAGTAAGCTTGAATTGAAATAATTTTAACTTTATACTTTACATAAGTAATATATCTACAACTTTGTAGAAGTAACTTAGGGCTAAATATGTCTATATGATGATCTTAATTTTACTTGAAATTGTAAAGAGCTGTTAATTTTTGTTCTGGAATAGATTGTAGTAAATGTGATGTAATTCCTTTTATAATGGTCAAAATGCTATGACATCAAATCCTATACAAAATAGACTTATAAATGAACATTTTATATGAAGGAAAACTTGTGTGTATAAAAAGATTTTGAGTTTTAGAATGAAAATTGTGTGTGGAGTGAGAAAAGATCCCAAAAGTTATGATGAAAACTATAAAATCCAAATCAAAGTAGATGACTTGAAATAAATAACAAAAGTAAACTAAAACAAAAGAACAATCAATATTTAAAAACAACTTTCACTAAGGGACTATCCACCTTAACCTTTTATTGCAATGACTTAAATTCTCAAAAACAAAAGTGATTATGGATAACAAGATGAATAAAACCTGATACCTTAAATTAAGAGTATCTTTCTTGAACATTAAACTCCATGTTAAGAACAATTTAACATCCAACATAAAAATCTAAGTTAACTTCCTATACTTTCATCAAACTATTTTTCAAGAAATTTCAATTCTAGTATATTCTTGGTTCCTCCTTTCTTGATATTAATCAAGTTTATCAAAACATAATTATCTCAAAACAGAAAACAATCATGCATTAATTAAAAAGATTAATCCAAGAACATGCAAAGCCTTGATGCTGCTTAAATCAATTTTTAGTTATTTATATCAATACACAAATAATTAATCCAACCAAGATCAAGGATAAGAATATGCTTAAAATCGAGAAATATTCAACTTAGGTTAACATTAAGGCTCAATTAAGTCATCACAACAAAAGATTAAGGATTCAAGTATCCTTAGCAAAAGTTAAAATGAACTACTCATACTTCATAATTTAAAACTAAAAACTGAGTTTTAAAAGATAATTATAAATAACGTAAACTTAAAATAAAAGCTAAACAACTTTAAAATTACGACTCCCTAACATGTGTCTTTAGTCTTCTTTTTATAGCTAGAGCAGAGGCCTCAAAACAAGAAGTTTTAATTCCTTTTAACTTCCTAATCTGAGCAATAACAGGCTTCTTATTTTGACAGGAGACTTCCTCTTTCAGTAGAACTCTTCTTGAACTGGTGGAATGGAATTGGAAACCACCGAATAACCCTGCTTTTGGCTTCTAAAAAGGGTATTCGGTAGAATCACTTTATGATTCCACTAAATGTCTTTCTTTACTAGCTTTAAAAGTGCCATTTGGTAGAATCACAAAGTGATTCCATCGAATGGTCCTTCATTGGACTCCATACGATGAATTTCTTCTCTTTGCTTGCACAAATTACCCTTTTAGTCTTTTACATTTTCCTTTTTCGGTCAATTTTACACCTAAAAACACAATTAAACTCAATTAAGCTCTCAGAAAACAAATTAAACAAATTAAACTCTAAATTAACTCAAATACCATAAAATTAACATAATAAACTAACTAAAAACACTTAAAAATATAATCAAATGCACACTTATCAACTACCCCACACTTAGCCTTTGTTGGCCCCCAAGCAAATTTGAATCAACCACATTCTCAAATTTATCAAACTTTAACTGAGAAACATGCAATTCAAAATTAAGGTTAGCAATTAGCTAGAGCACTTAACAAAATTTCAATCAGAAAAGCTTTAAAAAAGACTATATGAGCTTATTTCCTTATGTGTGTGTATGACCAAAACATTTTAAGCTTTTCCAAAACCAAAACGCCAATGAAATTAAATAGCCAAGCATTAGAATGGATGTACACCTAAGTGTACAAATGGTTTTGCATTTGAAACTCTAGAAACACCATAGGCCTCTCCTTTATCACTGAAACCCGAAGGTTATCTCTGCTAAAACAATTAAAAAATAACTTAAAATCACATAGGTCTTCAAGGGTTGTAACAAGGTTAGGGTGTTAGTTGTCAAAAAAATTTGGATAAAACATAAGCAAGAAGAATGGCCACTCTTATGATAAGATAGAGTAATATTTCTAAAATTTAATCCCCTTAACTCAAAAATATAGTGCTAAGCTAAACTTGTATATCCCTGCATATTTAAAGTACCCTTAAGAGCAAAAACTATTGAAACTCTTTTATATTCATAATTCATCCCTTTTTTAAGTCCCAATCATTTTCCATTTTAACTATCCCACACTTAAGAATTTTTCAAATACTACTAGCTTTATTGAAAAATTTTCTTTCTTTTTCTTTTTCAACTTCTTTTTTTCTTTCTTCTTCTTTTTTTATATACTAGCTTTATTACTGCCAATACAATGATAAAATGGGTAATTACAAGGTCACTTTTGCACTATTTTACTTGACTTCAACAATAAACTTCAATAACAGTATCCTAAGAACCTTTTCTACTACACTCTTCAATTATCTAAAAAACATTAATCCACCCCAATCTTAGAGTGGCTAATTCTTTAGAAGGGAAGATAAAAGTTATTTAGGCTATATGGTTAATAATTGAGTATAATAAGAAAAAAAAATATGGCATGCATTAAGCATGCCTCATTAAGCTCAAAATGGCTAACAAAGGATAAATGTATAAAAAGGTAGGATAATAAGTCTAAATATGGCTCAACAAGAAAAATATTGCCTAGATCACTTTCCAAGTTATTTTAAGTTATTTATATGCTTCAAAAGGTGATAAGAAAGGTTCTAATGCTCTAAAATTCCTTACTTAACTATTCAATGCATTGGTTTTTCTTTTAAGTTCAAAAACTGGTCTTATGTGCTCAAGATTTTGGAAACTAACAAATATATGCCAAGTTTAAATACTAAGCTAACTAAAATTCATTAACCAACTTACTTGCTCTACTGCTAACCTAAGAATTTTAACTCATGCACCTTCCAAGTTCAAAGTTCAATAAGTTCAAAATTTGAGAACAACTAGGGCAAACTAAAGTTTAAGAGAAAGTTAAAAGATAAGGTGCTTACACAACATATAATAATACCTAAAGTTAACAAAACAGTAAAAAAAACACACTAAACTAAAAAAAGGAAAAAAACTAAAGTGCTTAAATGAGAGAGAGTGAAAGTTTTAACTTTGTGCAAAATTACTTTGGATAAGCTCTATCCCCATCTCAAAAGGTTGCTGTCCACAGCGACTGTCACTCAGCTGGTGGCAATGGTGGCAGTGGGAAGTGCTTCCAGAAATTGGTGGTGAAAACTTCTAAATTATGCTTCATTTCCAGAACATGTTCCTACAAAGTGTTCATTAGTCCCTCCAGCCTATTCATCTTAGTGTTCATTTGAGTGGTAAAAACATGCAATTGATTAGATGGTGCTTTTGGTGGGGGTGCAGGGAGAATGCAAGTGTAAACCAAAAGAAAGTGAGCATATGGGTGGAGTGTGTGTGAGTGTGGACTTTATATGGATGATTTGGTGGAATGAGAGGACCCGTTCGGTGGGATGAGAATCTCATTCTACCGAATGGTCCTTTAATGTCCCACAAACAACTTAAAAATTAACAAAACTCAAAGTGAACAAGAGAGAACTCCATTTGGTGGGACCAAAAACCTATTCTACCGAATGATGATGTTCCATTCGGTGGAATCAAATTTGATTCTACCGAATGGTCCATCACTGGACTACACAACCACCTTTAATGAATTGCTCTTTAAGCCAAACAAATTCTCATTCAGTGGGATCAAAAAGCATTCCATCGAATGCCTCTCTGCTGCGCTAATACACACAAAGTTTTCTTAGCTAAGTAAGAATTCGTGATCTACATCAACTTGCTGTCATCAAATGCTCATCTAAATCACAATAATTTGATTATAGTTTACATAATTTAGCGCACATTTGACTTGTCTTTTGCAATCTTCCTTCTCTAAAATGAGTTATTACTTCAGATCATGCATTATGCTCCATGCAACCATTACTGGTTAACAACTCTAATTACACTTATCTCTTATTTGAAGAACTTCTTCACTCTCTTGCTTTCTCAGGAAATTGGTCTCACTTCACAAAGCACTTCCTAAAACTAATACTAACCAATAAACATGCATGAAAACAAAACACACACGTAACTGATAACATATAAGATTAAAGCAATAAGTAAAGGGTAGAGAAATTAGTTCTGAGTTCAACAAGTCCTTAGCTAGACTTTATGCCTCTGATGCTATTCTTGAAATATCACCACTACTTCAGCCACCTTCATTCTTCCTTCAAAGTATGGCTTTAGTTGATGACCATTCACTATATATTCTCTGCCATCTTTTGGACTTTTTATAGTAACCATGCCAAATTCGTTACTAGATAGAACTTGATAAGGCCCCAACCATTTGGATTTCAGCTTACCTGGAAACAAACGTAGTCTGCTATTATATAATAACACCATCATACCAGGAATAAACTCTTTAAATTTTAAATGCTTATCATGCCTATATTTCATTTTCTCCTTATATATTGTTGCATTGTCATATGACCAACGTCGAATCTTATCAAGTTCATTGAGCTGTAGCTTTCTCTTATCCTCTGCACTTTTCAAATCAAAATTAAGAAACTTTATTGCCTAATATACTTTATGTTCCAATTCAAACGGTAGATGGCAAGATTTTCCAAAGAAAATTCTAAAAGGAGACATGCCTATAGGAGTCTTAAATGCAGTTTTATAGGCCCAAAGAGCCTAATCCAACTTATAATACCAATCTTTCTTGGAACTATTAACAGTCTTTTCTAAGATTGATTTTAACTCTCCATTAGACACTTTCACTTGTCCATTTGCTTGAGGGTTATATGGGGTTGTTATCTTGTGTTTAACACCAAATTTTCTGAGCAATTTTTTAAATTGATAATTGACAAAATGCTTACCTCCATCACTTATAATGGCTCTTGGTACTCCAAATATGGTAAAAATATGTCTTCTAATAAATTCCAACACCACATTGGCATCACAAGTTCCAGTTGCTATGGCTTCTACCCATTTACTCACATAATGTATATCAACTAAAATATATTCAAATTCAAATGAATTTGGAAATGGCCCCATAAAATCTATACCCCAAACATCAAAAAGTTCCACTTCAAGTATATTATTCAAAGGCATTTGATCTCTTTTAGAAATATTTCCTACTCTTTGACATTTGTCACAAAGCTCAATGAAAGATTTAACATCCGAAAAGAGAGTAGGCCAAAAAAAACTTGATTGGAAAATTTTTTGTACCATATGATTAGGTCCATGATGTCCTCCAACTTCTCCTCCATGACATTGTCTCATGATTTCTTCTTGTTCTCCCTCTGGAACACATCTTTGAAGTACTTGATTCGAACAAATCTTGATTAACTACGGATCATCCTAAAGATAGTGTTTGGCATCTACTTGTAGGTTTTTTTTTGCCAAGTGAAATCTTTAGGAAGATAACCTCCTACAATAAAATTGGCTATATTAGCATACCAAGGAATCATAAAGTTACAAGCATAAATTGCACTAATGTATTCATCAGGAAATAAATAAGCAATTTCTTCCTTTTCAATACTGGCATGATCAAGCCTAGAAAGATGGTCTGCTACATAATTTTTAGCTCCTTTCTTATCTTTAATTTCCACATCAAATTCTTGTAACAACAATACCCAGTGGATAAGTCTTGGTTTGGAATCCTTTTTATCAAAAAGGTGCCTTAATGTTACATGATCCGTCCATACTGTGACTTTGGAACCTAGGAGATAAGATCGGAATTTGTTAAAAGAAAATACAATTGAAAGAAATTCTTTCTCTGTAGTGGTATAATTAACTTGAGCTCCAATGAGTGTGTGGTTGGCATAATAGATAGTATAAAAGATATTTTCCTTCCTTTGGCCTAAAACTGGTCGCACAACATATTCAGTAGCATCACACATGATTTTGAAAGGTAAACTCCAATAGGGTGATATAATGACAGGTGCTGTGATTAGCTTTTGCTTCAACAAGTTAAATACCTGCAAACACTCATCATCAAAGTTAAAGGCAGTATCATTCATCAATAAATTAGAAAATGGTTTAGCAATCTTAGAAAAATATTTAATGAAATGACGATAAAAGCCCACATGACCAAGGAAACTTCTTATACCTTTGACACTTGTAGGAGAAGGTAATTTATCAATAACATCATTTTTTGCTTTATCTACCTCAATTCCTTTCTCAAAAATTTTATGCCCTAGAACTATCCCTTCTTTTACCATGAAATGGCATTTTTCCTAATTCAAAACAAGATTAGTTTCTTTACACCTTTTCAAAACCAATGCAAGATTATTTAAAAATGATTCAAAATCATGACCATACAGTGTCAAATTATCCATAAAAACTTATATAAAATTTTCAATAAAATCATGAAAAATAGCCATCATGCATCTTTGAAATGTAGCGGGAGCATTACATAAACCAAAAGGCATCCTCCTATATGCAAATGTACCATAAGGGCATGTAAATGTGGTCTTTTCTTGGTCTTCTGGGGCTATTGCTATTTGCATATACCCCAAATATCCATCTAAAAATTAATAAAATCTATTTTAGAATAATCTTTCTAACATTTGGTCAATGAAGGGTAAAGGAAAATGATCCTTTCTAGTGGCATTATTTAATCTCCTATAATCTATGCACACTCACCATCTTGTTAGAGTATGGGATGGGATAAGTTCATCCTTTTCATTAGTGATTACAATCATTCCCCCCTTTTTAGGCACACACTAAACCAGACTAACTCAGCTACTATCAGAAATAGGATAGATAATACCTACATTAAGGATTTTGAGTACCTCATTTTTCACCACCTCTTGTATAGCGAGATTAAGTTGCCTTTGGGGTTGCACCACCGGTTTAAAATTTTCCTCCATTGGTATCCGGTGTGTACAATAATTGGGGCTTATACCCTTTAAATTAGATGTTTCCCAACAAATGGCTTTTTTATGCTTCTTAAGCACTTCAACTAGCATTTTTTCTTCCAAACCTATTAACAAAGAAGATATAATTACTGGTTTTGTATTTTGATCTAAAAACACATATTTTAAATAAGAAAGAGTTTTGTGTTCAGAATAGTGATGACAATGAATTTTGAGAACCTATGAATGTCAGCAGATTGAAAAGGTTCCATGGCTAAAGACTAAAAGAGGAAAAAAAAAAGAATAAATGCCTTACGAGTCAAAAATAGGAAAAAATAGTGGCCTTGCTAAAATTAGGTGCATCGCTAGGGTAAAAATTGAAAAAAAGAATCATGGGAAAAAAATTAGAGGCTAAGAGAAAATAATCAATTAAGAAAACCCGAGAGGGTTGATTGATTATAGGAGTTATGATGCTTGTAAAATTTCATTTCAAGATTGAATAATATGTGTTATTGGGATGATATCAAATAATGATCATGAATACTAAAATTAAAAAGAAATGTAATACATGTAATCATAAAATCAACCATGTAACAAAAGTAGTGTACTCTTTTACATGTTCAAAATAAAAAAGTCCAACAAAAATAAAAGACATAATCTACAATAGTGTCAAATCTAATATATTTATATCATCTCTTTCTCATCCAGGTGCTTGATAGCCCAGAGTTTATTGTTAACAGCTAGACTAGTAACCCATCACTTGTAAGAGTCAAAAGTAGTGAAATCAAAAGTACCAATGTCTAGGATGGTGATCCTCACTAGGAGTTGAGTCTATAACCTCTGATAATACTCTAACACAAAGAAATAAGTGAGCTTGCCTCCATAAAAATCCAATGGTTGTCTAACAATGTCCTTTTGACTTTCAAACTGACGAGCATAGTGAGCAATAATATAAAAAGTAGCATGGTGTAGTCCACACAAAGGAACACACCTAGAATCTCCATCCCTAACCACAGAGGTAATAGGCAGCCAAGTCCACCTAAATGCAATGTCACCGTGTGTTAAATAGCCCAACCATTTGGCTACCTCCTGGATTGTTAAAAACTTGTGTTGAAGATGCCAAGATATGAAATGCCTCATGGGGCAAGTGTTTGTAACTCTAACTCAAAGAGGAGGCTCTGATAATAGTTTCAACTTCTCGTGATGCCACACCTAAAAGAAAAAGTTGCTGGGGTGAGTTAGGTTTATCTCAGACAAAAATAAGGCGTATAAATATGTGAAAATCCATAAGGACACCTATTTCAACAAGAGAAGCTAGTATGAAAACCCACAAGGGGCATAGGACCTTCAAAAATAAGGACATACCTAAAGGAGCAAAGGATTTCCAGTAAGAAAAGAGTCAAGATTATGTGAACAACATCTAAACCAATAATGGTCTCTGCTAGGATTACAGGAAAAGGATTATGTCCCCAACATATGCCATTTACTATTCTGAATAGCTCGTAATCACCTGTAATGGGATCCTCAGTGCACACTAGCAAGCATTGAGTAAAACAACATAGCAGCACCACATCAAAGTAAAAAGTATGTACATCATTAAAATCGACCATAATGTCGATTAGCTGCTCCAGCAAAAATATCCTCTTTAAAGGAACCAAACCTCTAACCTTAGAATACAGAATGCCGAGAGCATGAGCCACCTCTCTAGGATATCTAAAAACACGAGATGGCAGATAAGATAAGACATTAGGTTCAAATTTGACACCAACCATGACAGCAAACTCCTCTGGAAAAAGGAAAAGCTCTTAGTTAGTGAATCTGAATACATGAAGCCTCAGATCCTAATATCAGGAGGTAGCAAGCAGTAGATTCTTGTTAAAGAAACCCTCCTCAAGAACCTCAAGATAGAGTATGAGGCTACCCGATGATCCTTCTAGGTTTTTGAATCATTTAGTAAATGGTGCAATTTAGTAAGACTAGTGGTCATGGTGATGATAATTTCTAAGAAGTCCAAGTATAGAAATAATAAGGGAAAATAAATGACCGAAAGAAAAACAAAAAAGAAAAGGAAAAGACGAGAGAGAGAAGGATACCTAGTAAAAGTTTCTTTAGGAAGGTGACAAGTCAAAGGCATAAAAAAAAAAAAGAAAACTGAGCACTATTTATAGAAAGTGGTGAGCCACGACCATCCCTCACCATGAGTGAGCCATATGTTACTTGTCCTTCACCTTTAGAATGCCAAAAGTCACACATTTGCATGTCCTATACATTATACGTACATATTATTGCATTTTCCTTTCTTTTCATTTTTTAGGAAATTTGACAGCTTGATGATCTAAATATTCAACCATGGAAAGCCTTAAACATAAGAATTATTCATCTACAAAGACATGACAAATTTCAGGGAGTATTTCAGACTTTCAAACACTTTTATGCAATAAAATGTAATTAAAACCTTTAAATATTGTAAAATAATACTATAACTTATAAAAAGGATGCGAGTAATGTTGTAAATTAATTTTAGATGGATAGAGGTCAAAATATTGATGAAAATGGTTAAAATATTGAAGACAACGGAGTTAAAATGAGGAAATTAGGTTTAAATTAGGGTTGAAGGGCATTTTTGTTTTTTGTTTTCACTTAAGGGATGGGATGTCTCTTAGTCTCATCTATCACAAGAGCCCGTCCCTCACTCATTTTTTAGAATATAAATGCCTTCTTCTTCATTTTTTTGGGAACCTCCATAACTTCTGATTTCAAAGTTCTTCTTTTGGTTTTTGAGTGTTTCTCTCTCATCCGACGTCCATTTTGTGAGCTATTCGCGTCAACAGACTTCTGGGAGCATGGTGTACTTCAGGGAGCATCATTTTTCTACTACTTCTCCCTTTTCTTTTTGTCTTCTACAAGTAAGTAGCATTCAATAATTTAATTATTTTCTTTTTTTATTACTCCATTTTTTAGTTAAAACTTAGACAAGGTCGTAAAACTTTAGTTTTAGGCATGATGGATGCGAGCACCCTGTATTTTATCTGTATTATTTTTCATTTTTGGTTAAAAATAAATAACTTCTTATAGTTTAAGTAATATAGTGTAATTACTAAACCTCTTTTGCATGACACTGTAGACAATAAAATGCCTTATGTATGAGCATGTAAATTCGTAATACTCTTTTTTTAGGCAATAATGTATGTGGCCTTTGAATATTTGAGGTATTTTTTATCATATTTGCAATTGCACCAAGTGTAAATAGTTTGAATTTGCATTGTTTGGTGGCCATGATGGCCTCTGGCTTGTTGTTTGGTTTTGAATGTGTTGCTTATGCAGGAGGTTGTCTCGTTCCCAAATGGATTGTTGTTGAAATTTAATCAAATTTCTCTTAAATTGTGAATTACTCCAATAGCTTGAATTTGCATTGTTTTGTGGCCATGATGGCATGTGGCTTGTTGTTTGGCTTTTAAATATGTTTCTTATGTAGAGGGCAGTGTCATTCCTTGCCAGAATGCTGCTAAATTTTTAATTATTCTCGTAAAATGTGAAATGTTAATAGTTGTATTATATTAGCCTCCATGGCTTGTGTGTTATTTATTTGTCATTTTTGTGTAGGGGTAATCATATTCCTAGCTAAAATGCTGTCAAAATTTTGTTTAAAATTATCATAAAATGTAAACTGTGCATTATGGCAGACTATTGAAATGGCCAAACATGTATGGACTTTGTATTGATTTACATGCATTCCAATCACACATTAGCTATAAAATGTCTAACCTAACATGCTGTTTAATTTTTATGTGTTTGACTTGCTTGTAATCTAGGTCAGCTTTAAGCTAACATGTACTATTTCTTATAGGATGCCTCATAGAACAATATGTCCATAACTGTCCTAGCTAGTGCCAGCTTATATACCACCTATATAGGCTGGGAGGTATCGAGTTTTGGGTCGAATTCATTATAGATCAACCTGTTTTATGCCCAGATAGTTCCTCGAGGATTTTAGTCTACTACAAGAGGCTAACAAACTCTTAGCTATGGCAAGCTGGATAGATTTCTTTGCCCTAACTTATAAGATATACCCAGATGTCACTAGAGAGGTCCTTACTACTCTAGAGTACGGCAGCTACTCCAAGTCAGAAATAAAGGAGGGAGTCATCTAGTTTTAGGCTTTGAGTAGACACTTTAGCATTATGAGGAGATGATTTGTAGAGGCTATAGGACTTTGTAATGGGTTAGGCACAATCACAACTCCTCGATTGATGGATAGAGATAGATGGAGGGTTACGACACTACTTGGAGCTATTTATGATTCAAATAAGGCAAAGAGCAGCATGTTGGCTCTCTAGATTTACAAATACCCGTAAAGAGTTCTATTCACATCATATCTACAACACATAAGGAGTTCTAATAGCATTAATTCAATGGATATCACTAGCATGTGGGGCATGCAAGAGGGTTATAATATAGACATTATGCATGAGATCATCGCGACTTACCCAAGTATGTGTAGGAGGGGTCATCACTAGGTTGCTGATATCTCTAGGGTTGGATGAGGATTGATTTGGAAACCCCATCCCAGAGGGCATTTACATCGATTTGTAGGCAATGATCACAATGAGCTTGGAGGAGCCTATAGAGGGGCACAAAGGAGAGTACAAACTACTCACTGTGCTAGAGACCTACTAGAGATATGGCCTTGATCCTATAGTTTTGGGTTTAGCCCTAGAGGGAGATTGCTAGGGTTAGGCACTAGAGGCACCAGAAGAGGTACCAATAAAGCCTCAAGAACTGCCAGAGCAGCCGCCTAGGTAAGAGGACCAGGCAGATGAGGCCCGGGGGTCACATGAGCCATAGGGGGCAAGCATCAACTTAGACTATAAGTTCAATATGCAAATTGACATACAGGACCTTTTGGGTGGATCTCCATAAACACTAGTACCGCTTAGATCTCCCATCAAACATCAGAGGTCACTGATTGTGAGGAGGTTTTCCCTATATAGACATCCAGAGGCATTGTCCTCTTTGGTTCCCTTACCTTATAAGCACCTAGGGCAATCTACATTGATTGCTGCTACACCATCAGTTCCACCATTGGAAGCACAAGGACCTTCAGCCATGCCATATGATGATATCTCTATGAGACTAGCTACATCGGAGGCATCTAATTGATGTTAGGAACATACATTACAAACCATACTTATAATAGTATAGTCTCTCCAGGCCTTGCTAGTGATTGTTCAGACCTTACAAGCAAAGGTACAAGGCCTTAAAGTAGACATGAAGGCTGCAGGATGTAGATTTGATGAGTTTTTACTGGTAGTTGATGACTCTCTTACTCAGCTTAGAGACCAGGGCACCTGCATCGAGAGAGAGATTTCTGAGGCCAAATGGGCTATGGTCGAGACTGAAGAGTAGTTGAAGAGGTACATTGGGTACCTGAGGGTAGATTTGATGAGGTATTTAGAGCACCATTCCCAAGTAGTCCTTCAGATGGGACAGGGGTTGGAGAGGCTATCAGATGTGATAGCACAGATCCTATAGCCTTTGACATCAGTGCTGCCAGGCTTTAAATTAGTATTCGAGCAGGCAAGAGAGCAGCCACCTCCAACACCTTAGGTAGGCTATGGCTTTAGCTTGACCTCTCATGCCATCAACATTTAGACCACCATCAAGGCCAACTTATCACAGAGCATCGGGACCATGGCCCTTATAGTGATTTATTTTATATTCAGGGAGTTTCCTTGTAAAAATTTTTGATGTATATAAAAACGAAGTTGTATATAATTTATTTTATCATTTTATGTTTCATTTAATTTATGCTTATTATGCTTGGAATAATGAATGAATATGAATACCATGTAATTAACAAGATGATTTGTAAATAACCATGCCATGACAAAGAAAGTGAAAGAAAAGATGATGATCATAATCATGATGATGATAATAATAATAATAATAATAACAACAACAACAACAACAACAATAATAATAGAACCAAAAGAGACAAACTCAATAAGTAGCACACAAATATTTAATATCTATCATATCAGGTACTTAAAACCCCACCAGAGGGCATATATTTACTCCTTCAACAATGAGAAATAAAAGCACCTATCCTCACCATAAAGAACTACCCAAACAGGGGTCTAATCTCTATAAACCAAGGTAACCATCACAATCCATTAGAGGGTGGGAGGTTTTTATTTGGACACATCAAAATTCATAAGGCTAATGTTGAAAACAAAGAACTATTGGACATGAGGCATTAGGGAGTTTGCTAGAATGGCTTCAAACATCCCAATAATTCCTCATAAACGTATATTTGTTAGAAAATTTCCCTAGTGGATAGATATACACTCATCAAAATCCCCCCAGTCGAACACTACTTTAAGAACACAACCATACCTTACAGAAACAACCAACAGGTTAGTCAAGAATTAACACCCATCAAATGTTAATCTAATTACCTCACTTGAGGTTACAAGTTAATTCAAGTTTCAATCAAGTACAACAAGTCGTTCTGATTCTGTATACTCCATACACTAATCAAATGCATTCAAACTACCTGATTCTGTATGCCTCAAGTGCTAATCAGGAAAAACCTTCATTCTTGTCACAATTCTGTATGCCCCAGGTGCTAATTGTATAAGTGGAGACTCACCGCCTTCAATAGGGTTGGTCTCAAGCCGTCTCGTTTCTGTATGCCCTAGATAATAATCAGATGTATTCAAATAACCTGATTCTATATGCCCCAAGTGCTAATTAAAGTGAATTAATCTGTCCCGATTTTACATGCTCTAGGTGCTAATCAGACAAGAAATCTAGGGTTAACATAATGAAAAGCTGATGTTAACTACACAAATTAAAGTTTATGTATCGATAAGCTGACTATAACTACTCTACCAAAAGACTCGTTGCCTTAAAATGCACATGTTTTAATTAGCCAAGAGATTAACTACCTCAGGTATGCCTCTTTTTTCCTTTTACTCTGAATTTTGGTTCGCTTTGGCACTAGTGCACCAACTCTCCAAAATTGGGGGCAATTTTAGACATCGTGACCCAAGGCAGCCTAAATTAGGGTTACTCGATGATGAGAAAATAACATATTACTATCAATAATGTTTGGATCTCAAACCTTCGATCATGAATTTCTCACTTTTTCTCGAAATTTTTTCATTATTTTCCAAGTATTTTCAAATATTGCCAAGTGTTTTAACAATATGTGCATAAAAACCTAGTTTTGGACCTTTAATGGTGGAAGAAGACCATTTATCACTTAAAGGGTGCTCGTTTGTGGGTTCCTCTCTCCTTTACAGGCCAAATAAGAGGGCATTTTGGGAAATTCTAGATTAGTGATAAGGGATGGCTGTCTCTCATTGAAGGACATCCTTCCTTGGCTTGAGTCCTAATTTTCCTATGTTTTTAGGTTTTCAAAAAGGCAGTTTTATCCTTTAAGATGGGATTCTAGATTTAAGGGGATTTTATCTATAAATTTAGGGATTTTTGAGTTGGAATTAAAGTCAAACTCTTCATGAAGTATAAAATCTTAAATCTAGGGTTTCAAAAAGGGGAGGAATCATTATTTTATAAAGTGCAAAACGGCTTTGGATAAGAAGAAAATCAATTTCTTTCTCTCTCTAAAGTTCTCATTATCTAACATTCTCTTTGATTAAAACACACAAATAAATAAGATTTTCATTGATTTTTTTAAAAAAGGATCAAATCATAGTGGAGATTTAGACTACAAAGATTTTAGAGTTAGAATATCTACTAAGGGTAATCGTTTAGGCTCTCTTTCTTATTTTTGTAATTTTCTCTCTCTAAAATGATCATGCCTAAAATTCATGTAAATTTATTGGAGTACTCATGATTAAATACTGCATAAAATTTATTTGCATGAGCAGATGTGTTAAATTGTGAATCTGGACTGATTTGGCATGTTAATGCTGTGTTTAGAATGGGATTTCTCTATTATTGTATTCTTAAAGCTTTATTTCAAGTTGTTTTAATTCTATAAATATATGTTGTAATATATGTCATGCATGATTTGTTGTTATAAATTGATTTTAACATGATTTAGCACATAATATTGCAAGTTTAGGGCTAGAAATACAATGTACATGATTTTTTGCATTTTTCTCCATGAAACCTACATTTTTGGTTCTATCTAGAGTTGACAGACATAAAGATAGCCTGATGGATGATCTTCTATCATTCGACAGGCGGGATGTCCTGGGATTGTCTTTTCATCCTGTCCCTCGCTCCCTTGAGGCAGTCCCTCACCTTGTTTTGGCCATCTTTGAAGGACTTTTAAGGTATTTTTACATATGTTTTATGCTTTTATGTATTTTTTATACCATTTATTTGTTTCTTATCATATTTATTCATTATTTGATGTAATTTTATGTCTGTATGATGTGATTCTATTCCTAAATTTATTCTATTTATGTAAATAAGCATGTAATTATTTTGCCATGCTATTTGAGAATACTAATTAATTTGTCCTTTTTGGGATGATTTTTTTTGAGTATTTGGTACCTTTTTCTATAGAGGGTTTTTATGATTTTTTTGCGTGGGAAGTCATGCTTCCGATTTGGTCATCTTCTCCACTCTTTGGTCATCTCGATTATTTTATTTATTTATTGTGGTTTTGTTTGTTTATTATTTAATTTTTACACTTATTTGTTATTTATACTTTTGATGTATCATTTTTCGAGGATGTAATAGTCAGTAAAAAAGATTTTTGCACACGATAAAATAAAAAGGCATTAAAATGTTTTCTATAAAATCAATTGGGTTTTCCTCAAAAATATGGACCAATGTCCAATTCTTTTAGCATAAATCCATATAGAACAAACTTGTGATTTTTGTAAAATATGCATGAGAGAACTAATATTCCTAACCCAAATTGACTCCCCAATTTATGTATGTAAATTAAATTTTGCTTTGTCATTATGGGATTATTTACCTCTGTAATAATTTTAAGTAGGATTTTACTTTCAAGTGTTTATTTACTGCTTTTTATTTGATTGGGATGCTTTGAATTCTATTGCTTGCATTGTGTGAGAGAAGAGGGGAGATTAATTTTAAAACGTAATTATAAAATAACACCTAACCAAGATGCCTAATAAGGTGATGTCCCAAACACCAATCTTTGTTATGGCATCAAAAGGTCGAGATTCCTTTCCTAACATTTTATTGGATGGCAACTCCATGACACCTACCTCTTTTAGGCCCATTTATAGATGCCTTCATAGGTTAACCATCAACAATAAATTAGGCATGACCCCCTTTTTATTACGAAGTAGCCAATTTAAATGTTAAGCGAGCCTCTTTTAGAGTGAGAGAACGGTGGCTCCTGCCCCTGTCACGGAGGGAATTATTGAAAAACCATCATAGACAACTACCTATCAACTCAATGAAAGCCTTAAAATCTAAAAATGCCATTGAATTTTTACCTAATAACCTGTGGCTATAACTCAGTGATTGACGGTTGTCTATCACTAGGTCATGAACAGGCCTGGACAACCATGATAGGTCATCTACTAGGAGAAGACTAGGTAGAAAATAGCCATAGACGGTCGTCCATCCATAACAAAGGGCCATCTATCACAAATATGGATCAAAATTCAAGATTTTTTGACCTTTTTCAAAAATTTAAGAAATGCATGATTAAAACCCATAAAACATTTAAGAAAATTATAGAAACCAAAGACAAAACTTGAGATTTGTGCTTTCTGTTAGAAATATGACTACTTCTTCATCATTGGGTAACCTTGATCTAGGCTGCCTTGAGATATGGTGTCTATAGTTGCCCCTAATTTTGGGAAACTTGTGCATTAGTGCCTAAGTGAGCTAAAATTCAGCGTAAAGGGATAAAAGATGTGCACCTGAGGTAGTGAATCTCTAGATTAACTGATTGTTGGAGCTTAACTAGTATATTCTATTGGCATTTCTAACCAGGATGAATTGAATGGTAGTCACCATCTATTAACATGACTAACCAAGGTTGATGAATGTTTGACACCATCTGTCGATATGTCAAACTAGCTCGATTGACCAATTCCAATATCTTGATATAAAGGTCACTTATAAAAAAACTGATAACTATACATCTGTCGATTCTTTAACGATGGAAAAAGAAAAAATAGCCAACACCTATGTATTGACATGTTGAACCTAGCTGAGATTGATTGATTAACGCCATCCATCGGGCATGTCTAACATTGATGTTGTACAGTAGTCGCCATCCATCGACATGACTATCTCGATTGGTTAATGCCATCTGTCGGTATGTCTAACCTTGTTTTCTTGTGGTTGATGCCATCTGTTGGCATGTCCAACCTTGTTGTCATATGGTAGATGCCATTTATTAGCATATCTAACCTTGTTGTTATGTGTAGTCAAATCTCATATTGAATAGCTCTTGGCATAATAGCTTGGCACCATAAGGTACATTAACCTTCACTTTGTCATCCACAGAATTGTAGATGCATGTAGCAATGCCTTTGTTAAAAAGCTCTTTTTCCAGTGTTCTTCAATTGTATACTGTGATCTTGGTTTTTAGTGTGCTTTAGTTTTATACGATGGTCTCGACCAAATTTTGTACACTTCTTAATGACTATGTCTTAAATATAAAGGAAACCATAATCATCAAGACTATCTATGTGATGATTGTTTGCAATGTGTGAAGTGCTTTTTGAGAGGGCTTTGGCACTTGTGGAAGGGGTTAAACATTAGTGTGCTATTACATGGATGTGTTATTTTGCAAAGTTTATTTTATTTATGTGTAATTTGAGTGATTAAATTTGGAAGGCTTGTTATCTTTTGGTCATCATTTTTATTTTTATTTTTATCATCATTGTCTTTTTAAATAATTTCTAAATCAATTATCATATGAATAAACATAATACATGATGGGTGTCAAAACCAACAAAAATAAAATTTCTACTTAAAACTAACTTATAATTAGTGATGAGTAGGGTCGAACCACAAAGATTGGTCAAGTTTTAATTCTTTAAATAGCTAAAAAATTAACAAATAAAAAATGAGTGATGAGGGAATTTTCTAAACTAAAAATTAAAATTAGAATACAATTAAAAAATTAAAATAATAAAATAAAAATAAAGAAAATAAATAAAGACATAATCAATGGATGGAAAATTTTAGTTAAAGGTATTTGTAGCACATGATTCAAATTACTGATCATAGATGAAAAGGTAATTCTAAAATCATGCAATGGATTAGTTATAGTCGTTTTCTTCGTATTCCCAACCAATTTTTCCATATTAATAAGCTAATTAAGTAAGAATGTAATTAACCCTTAACTAATAAACAACCCTTTAACAAGTGAAAGAATTTAATTTATTCACAGCATTACAATTTAGAAAGACCTGACCTAAACCAACCAACCTACAAGCAAGATTGATTTAGATCAAATCATGCATTTAATTAATATAACAGCCTTTGTGAGTGAAGCTATACTACTTGCCACTTATTATCAAATTTACAAAACAATTATGGATTTGATATCTTTAATTAGCTGCATGTTATTTAATTCAATGTACAACGAGCCTTTATTGCATATAAAACAAATAACAATTGAGATATGGCTTCTCTAAGCCACAGTAAATAACATAAACATCACATAAAATTAAAGAAGAAATTAAAGCACAAACAATCTCATAGCAATTGGTTAAATCCTGCCTTTGAATTAACCTTAAACCAAAATAGATGCTTAACCACTCATGGCTATTATAGAATTAAAACAAAGAATTAGAATTGAGAATCAAAATGAGGGAAGAACTAGATCTGATCTCCCCTTTTATTCCTAAAAAAATCCTAAAATAAAGGTTGTTTAATCCTACCCAAATAAGAAAAATAAAATATTAAATAGAAATAAAACTTCCTAAAACTACTGCCTTTTATCTCGTAAATTAAAGCCTAAACATCCATAAATATTAGTAGGACTAGAGGTGGCAGCTAGGGCAAACTCGCATAAGACTTAGACTTTAAACGATACTATGCACTATCAACATCCCTTAGGCAAGGCTCAAGCCTCGACCATGCCTTCCTGCCTTGGGTAAGGCTGACTACGAAACTTTGACATTCAACAACTATTTTTACCAAAATTGCTTAAAAAATTAAATGCTCTTCTAGATTAGTTTCATTCAGCCTTAAAAATATAATTTCTTTAAAATTTGATCCTACAGTTAGCAAAATCAATAAATAAGTGAAAATTCCCTAAAAATGGTTAAAAAGAACTCAAGATACTAAGCATGAATCAGGAAAAAACATGCAATTTTGGTGACTTAACAATATGCATAAAGATAGACACAAATATCAATATGAACATAATCATAAATTTGTTATATACATCAAATTTATCAAAATATAGGACTCCCTAAAATTAAAAGCTACAAGGGTGTATAATGATTCGGTGTGTTGGTTGGCCTACGAGATGAGAAAGGTCGTGATGATGATAGGTATGAGGATGATGGTTGAGGTTGGCACTACTATTAAATTATTGTCACTGGAGGCTTAGGTGATGCAAAATAGTGCTCGAAACTGGAATCCTATTATGTAATCAGTAAGTGGTTGTAGGATCTACCCAATCATCCTAGCTAGTTGGTTGTGATATGATCCTAGGCCTGTGATCACTGATGTTTGCTGGGTCACGTGGCCCTTAAGGTCATTCCTTTCCTCCTGATATAGACCTTCAATGCATCTTTAATCTGTGTTATGGTAGCTAATATCTTGTGACCAACCCGCTTTATCCTCTCGGTCTACTTGCTCATCTTAGAGATAAAGGCATCTATCACCTCCAACGTGGCACCTAATCTCCCTCCAACTACTGCAAGTACCCTACCATATCCTAATAGTGTTGCTAGTAACTATGACTATTGCTGATGCTACTAGAACAGAGCTTACATGGATGTCTCCACCCTAGCTAACCTTTGTAATATCTTATCATATGGAGGACCCATATAAGCTCATAAAGGCTATAAAACAAAGAAAATGATTACAATAGTGAAGAAAATAAAGGGAAAAATAAATAAATAAAGGAAATTGACAAAGAAAATTGTGAAAACACTAAAATCATGAGTCATGGACTCATCTAAGAAGAGGAAAGGAGTGAGTCATAGCCTAAAAAGTGAGTAACATCCTTGAATGGGGTGAGTCACACCCTACCAAGCGAGTCACTGGCTATTGTAGGAGTGATTCATGATGAGTCAAGGGCTTGGGCCATGACTCGCTCACAACTTCGGGCAGTGAATTACACCTAGTTTTTCCAATGGCTACTTGAATGATGTCATGGCTATTCTAAAAATATATAAATGACATTATATGCCCTAAACCTGCATAAAAATGACTTTAAACTTCCTAAAATCAACCTTCATGCACAAAATAACCATTAAAATGATTAAAAAAATTAATTTCAAAAATCAGCATGTAAGGACCTTAAGCTTAAGAGAGAGAGAAACAAGCCCAATGAAGCCATAAAACTTCACTTAAACTCATGCATAAGTCAAAATTCATGCATAAAACTTAATTATACACATGTATGTACCTTTAAAACATCATTTAAACAAGACTAACAAAAAATAGTATGTATCATAAAAAGAAACAGATAAACAGAGCATAGAAAGATAAAAAAAAGTACAAAACAAATATGTATAAGAACAAAACCTATAGATCTACATGTGAGCAATATTTTTGCCTTCTACATTACCTTCAATAAAGCTACTCTAATTGTTAGTGCACTTTCACCTTTTCCTCCTTCTGATTCCTCTTTTTTTTTAGAACCAAATAAAAATAAAGTTTGTTATTTTTCTTTGTCTTATTCTCTCTCTTTAGATTTTGCTCTCCCCTCAAGATTAAGTCTTATTTTTTCATTTAAGAATTATCATTAGCCTTAAATGCTAAGGATTAGGATTAATAAAGCAAGAAATGTTTTTTATTGAAATCTAATCCCCTATTTCATAGGAAAAACTGCAATTTTGGATGAAAATGCCCAGTCACAACCTTGATTGGTGAGTCAAAGGCATGACTGGAAGTTAGGCCTACCAAAAAAGGTTAAAAATCCATTTAAAAGCAAAAATGGGGTGAGTCACGAGCTTAGGCCATGACTCACTCATAAGTCACGCCTTAAAGTCATGTCCTATGACTCAAATGATGGTTAAAACAAAAGAGGCATGAGTCACCCCTAAAAGTGTGACTTAAGAGTGAGTCATGGTCTTAACCCACGACTCAAGGCCATAACTCATTTCTAAGTTAATTTTAGCCTTTAAATGTGCTCATTTCACCCATCCAAGAGATAAAAAAAACATAGGTATGTCCCCAAATATCATTTTTAATTCTTAAAAACCACAAAAATTCTATAGAAGGGTATTTACTAAAACAAACACCAGAGAAGGATAGAGTGCTTATGCTTCCTAGCTACTTTAGAATAACATTATCCTCATTAGGTAACTCTAATAGAGGTTGATTTAGGAACCACTGTCTACAGTTGCCCCTAACTTTGGGAAGGCTAATGCACTAGTGTCTAGGTTTGCCAAAGTTCAAAGTAAAGCAATAAAAGATGCAAATTCTGAGGCATTGAGTTTCGGCATATAGACATGTACCAGTTGCAGTAGTGAATTTCTAGTTGAGTAATGACTGCCAACTTGTCAATATGTTAACTCATGATTGGGTAGTTACCATCAACTTGAGGTAGTAAATTTTGGCATATAGACATGCACCAGTCATGGTAGTGAATTTCCAATTGAGTAATTACCACCAGCTTGTCAATGTGTTAACTTTTAATTGGGCAGTTACCATTAGCTTGTCGATTTGTCAACCCTGTATTGGCTAGGGTAGTTATTATCTACTTGTCAATGTGTTAACCCTCGGTTAGGTAGTTACCCTCAGCTTGTTGATGTGTTAACCTTCGGTTGATGGGGCAGTTGCCGTCAGCTCGTCGACGTGTTAACCATTAATTACGTAGTTACCATCAGCTTATTGATGTGTTAACCTTTTATTGATTGGGTAGTTACCATTAACTTGTCGACATGTTAACCGTCAGTCAGGTAGTTACCATCAACTTGTAGATGTGTTAACCTTCTATTGATTAGGTAGTTACGTCAGCTTGTCTAATGTTAACCCTTGGTCGGGTCATCTAATTTGCGCCAACTTGTTGGCATACAAAATTAGGGAAGATGATGGATTAAATACCTTACGAGAGCATTTTTGTTTTATGGATATACCACCTCTTAAGAGGATTTGGGTACTGAAAGGATTTTGATATTATTGTACTATTGCAATAGAAGGAAATTCTTGCTTTTTTATGCATTTACATGATTCCTTTTATGAAGATCCATCTTTGAGTAAGATGACCATCTTTTGGTAGGTGCTTTTAAGCATGGGATTGACATTTGTACAATCTTCATTTTGATATGATTTGTGCAGCATTTGTAGTATCTTAATATTTATGATGGGAGGTCCCTGCAATATTACCTATGTTTGGGATCTTCCTTACTTGGGTAAAAAGCAATGAATTAGATTATAGTGTACCACTTAAATCATTGTGCTATACATTTCATTTCAATCTTCTTATTTCTTTTTTTTACTGAATTTCCTCTTTTTTTATGTCTTGAATATTTTACAACGATTATGTGAGTAGTTGCTTATTTTTTGTTCTTTTGTTTACTTATTATATTGTGCATCATGTTGATGTTTTGAAAGAGAACCAACATATATATAAACATCATAAAGGAAAATTATCCATGCATCACATAAATTAAAAAATACCGAATTTATAAACACAAATAGAACTAGAAATAAATAATAGTTTAGACAATCAATGCAAGAAATTTTATACGTATCTCCCTTAAGATCATTTTTGGTGTCTCAGCCCTAAAAGGCCTAGAGGTCTGGCTACGGGACCCAGTGGTAGTTAAAAGGCTGGAAAAGGCCTGCCTAAAAGGGATCAATAGATGGTGGTGGTTGAGGCACCTCAAACTTAAAACCCATCGCCTGAGCTAGAGGAGTCATGATCTGGCCCACAAGTCCACTAGGTGGAATACACTAATATGTACCTATCCTATGGCTATCTCTTGTTAGTGTACCATTGCCTCAATCAAAGCAAGACATGTAATGTGGTGCTCTCAACCTTCTCTTACACTTTGTCTAATACCCAGGACCTTTGTCTCAACTCTCTATGCTGTTTGTCCAACTATAGCTACCAATGTGCCTATAATCTAAAAGTTATGGTTAAACAGGCACTAAATAAAGTAATCATGCCTAGTACAATGTGCAGATCTCATCCTAAAACCTTCATAGTGGTTTCAAAGTGAGCTAATCTATGCTCTAAATCTATAGTACTAAGTGTTGAGGAAACCGAAGATAGTGGCACTAGCCCTCTAGGGGTGGATGCAACGGGGTTGCTATGTGGATGAAATCTACGAGCTTCATATGGTGCTAGTATATGCAACTTGCTATAATATCATGGTGGTGTAGTTTGTGACCTTGTACGTCTTATCAAATGGCTTGGACTAGATCTCATACTGGAAGTTTGTGTCTCTACAGAGTGTGCCTTGTAAGGAAGAGAATGACCTCAAAGTGCTTTGTGCTTTAACTGTTCCTTATCAAACTCTACTGCAGGTAACTGCCTGTGTAGCACCCTCTAAGCAAAACCCTATTTAACTGATAATTTGATTACTATTAATCATGCATATGCAATATATTTGTTTAACTATCAATTTGCCCTTAATCATGTCATACGGTTCATATACTTATATATGTGCTACTAGTCTATTCCTGTATTGCATTTCATACTTAGTATCATGCATACTATACTATACGAATATTACTTATGTATATCACATGCATGCATACTCTTAGTTTTACTACTTGTGAGTTACAACATCTCTCATAAGTTATATACATCTTATAACATAACTGGCCATAAAGCAAAACATATGATAATACTATTACAAATACATCCTACATCAAGATTAACAGTCGGTAGTTGGCCCTTTCTGATGCAGAGATTGTCCCTGAGCAAAAGTCTTTCTAACCGTACCTACACGGATAAATAACCCGTGTTAAGCTATAAAGCTTAGTGGGGAAATAACTAAAGATGGATGACCACTCACAAAGGTCATCAAAACATACATATACAATATATAAATACTATAAACAACATGTACCACATATCATGGCAATAATAACATATACTTTTAGGCATAAAGCATATTCTCATGTACATAAACCTTGTACCCAAGAGAGAAACACATATTTCATTTTCATAATTCATATAGATGACAATTTTTCATGTGAACATATTCAAATGAAACATAATCCCTGTGGGTAAACCAATAATGTAATCCACACTATCAATCTTTAGTCAAATAACTTTAACTGTTTAATTTTGATCATTAATATGAATAACGTTTAGCCTGCCTTAGCTTTATCAGTGGATAACGGGAACTATGGATACAGATCGGTATCAAAAGAAGGATATCCGAAGATATTGGATCTATAGATCCAAACGGGGCCACACTGTACTATGGACCGGTCAAGCAGACCTAAATGGGGTCGCCTATCAACCCAAACGGGGCTGATCATGATCCAAACAGGATCATATATACTATGGACCCAATTGGACCAAACTATGGCAGCTGCAATTTCCCTATAGGCGCCTATCTATCCACATCTAAAACTCTATCGCAGGCAGAACTATATTCGTGTTCAATTCACATATTAATATCGTATTCATAGTATACTGTTGCACATATACAGAGTCTTGTAATACCATGAGTTCTCTGGTGCATAATCAGACATATGCACATTTCATATGCCAAGTTATATATCTGGCTATTCAAATCTGTATGACTTTACAATTTACATCATAACATATAAGCATGACATATAATCATCATATCATATACTTGATCATGCTCTCATTAAGCATTTCACATGTTCGTAGTCATGCCAAAACATCTTCTATCTCATAGGGCAATTACATGCTCATATTCTTATATATATAATCATAAATGTACATACCTGTGGGTACATTCACATATAGTTGACTTAGTCTTATGAGCATGTTACCAATATATATATATACTTTTATCATCATTCACATCATGTGTTATACAAAATATCAACATGTTTCAATATAGGCATATACACATGCCAAGGTCGTACTATTATAGTCCCTATTTCATAGCATAGGTACATGTCAAAATGTGTACTATCATGTCATAAGATTACATGTGTATATATATATCAATTTGGCATGTGACAATCATGCACAAAACTATTTACATGTATAGTTTAGATATTTCATCACTAGTCTTTATTCATATACACAATTGAATGCATATGTATTCATATAAATCCTTCATTGATAGCCATATTACATGATCTATCCAATTAACTTTACTATCACATAAACAAATATCTGTCTCAATTTATTAAAAATCATATTATCAAGTGTAGCAACAATCTGCACATAATAGTAAATTATGTTTCTATGAGCCATTTAGGAAAATAATCCGAATTCGACCCTAGATTCCATGTACTTAGAGATAGATTTAAGTTTAGGTTTCTTCATATGAAATATAGGTATGGAAGTCTATTTTTCAATGCAAAAAGAATCACTCAATTTGCTATTCTATAGCTCAGTTTATGAGCAAAACAATCCAGGTCATTCATTCAATAGTGAAGGGGCATTCGACTAGTGAAGAGCTTCACGAGTGAAGCAAAAAGGGCAAACCTCACGACTCATGAAAGAGTTCACGAGTGGAGAAGAAAGACATATATACTTCATGACTCGTGAAGAGCTTCACGAGTTGGACTAATGTTCATGACTCGTAAAGAGCTTCACGAGTGAACCCAACAATGGAAGAAGATGCACGACTCGTGAAGAGCTTCACGAGTCAGACAAAAGTTCACGACTCGTGAAGACATTCACGACTTGGCAAGGACAACCTTCTTCAACCTCACATCGTTAAAAACTAGCAAAATGTAACTTTGAATTCTGTAAATCATACCCAGTTCCAGCAATCAATTTCACATGCATTATGAACAGCCTAAATTTCCATACCTTGGCTGACAAATCCTATATCTTCAACCTCTAGCAATATCCTTTCATTTGCTCCTTCTTCCTTCCTCTTCTCCTTCATAATTACCATCATCATCATCATAAATTTCTAGTACAAATACATTTTCCTCAGTCAACGTGAAAAGAAGAAGAAGATGAAGACGATGAAGGGTTACATTAAGAGTTTAATTACCTTAATTTACTGCACTATACTCTTGATTAACCCACAACATTATCATCAAATTGCTTAAGGTAATTCAATGAAAATCAAAAGGATGAAGAAGATGATTTTTTTTTGGTTTTTCTCTCACAATTGTCGATCTCAAAGTCTCACACAGCCACCTCCACATTCCACTAACTTCTTTCTATTTATATAAGTGGCAAAATTTTCCTTTTACTCCCTCAACATCTTGCATGCCACACAAATTCCACAAACCTTTATGCATGATAGACTTTAACCGCTCCACTAACTCTTATTCAAACATTAACCTATCCATTTAATCATTCTTTCAAATTAACGTTGAATTAAATGCTTCTATTCACAATTGGCCACTAATATGCCACAATTACAAATTTACCCCAAATTAATACCTTTTTCTTCAATTACACCCTCAATTAATATTAAACCATACTCTTTTATTTTATTTTCATGCAATTAACATAATAACATGATAATTTACCCCCCCTTACTTAACACAAAAATATGCAAAATAAATTAGGTTCATGTTAGGGGCCTTATCAGCCTCCTTCATAAAAAACATCCTATACCTGGCCAAGGTGAGTTTAATCATGTGCATATCAAGCACAATCTCAAAGCTCACCACTACACTACTTTAAGCCTGCGGTCCCATCTCTGATTCAGGAACCCTAAATGCTAGCAATAGTCAAGTAACAATCACATTAGTGATCACTATTATGCTTGGCAACTAAGTTATCATACTAATGTTTTGTAGAATATCATGGCTAATGTTAAGGCATTGGCCAGTTGCCATAGCCTATAAACTCCATACGTCTACGACAATAAGGGACCTCGGGCTACCTAATCGTCCCATATATGAATATGGCAGGACCTTCTATAGGTACCTCAAGACCTACGAAGATAGCATGGTGGATTTTGCTACTGAAGGATTATAAGGAGTGCCTGGCCTAATAATGGTGACACACTGATCTTGTCTAGCGTTTCTTCTAGTAATGGTGATCTCTTTGCCCATAGGCAAATTGAAAACCTCAGTAACCTATTCTCATGATAAACTGAAGGGGATGCTAAAAATCCAATAATGTAACAACCCCTACCTCAATATCAGGACACTGGTATCCTTGGTAGTGAAATGTGGCTGGGAACTGTCCAACTACCTCGAGATATATGCCAAAAGAGGGTGCATAAAAATCAAGCTAGCCAGCTTGTCCAAGCAACTCATGTGCTTCCTTCTAAATCCCCATAGTCTTTAAGAAGTATTGGCTCATAAATTTTCTAAGCTGAATATACATGAGACTAAGAGCTAGATATTTGTCAACTTTATCAAGTGTCATCCAGGCTGGTGCCTAAACATCTGGTTATGCCTATGGCTATCTATAACGAGGCATTTTACACCTATAATGGTGGATTGAATTTTAGGGGATGAAACAAAATGAAATTGGTGTCTAATGTGCATGCTTAGATTCCAATCATGATGGTGAAAATGATGCATGAAATTGAGCTCAAACAAAGAAGATATAGCAAAAAAATTGGTCTAGAAGTCCGTAAATAACATTCCAAGGGAAAGAGAAAAAGAAAAGAAGGAGAAAGAAGACGATCTACACTTAAATGCATTTTAGTGAGGCACAACTTAAGGGCATGACTCACTCAGTGAGTCACGGCCTTGTATTATGACTCACCAGTAAAATGGTGCTGGATAAGATAAAAAGGGCACATCACGGCCTTAAGCCCTGACTCGATAAGTGAAACATGGCCTTAAGCCATGACTCACACAAAGAATATCAAGGGGCAACTGATAGGCGTGAAATGGCATTTAATTTCATAAGCACCTCCAATTAAATACTAATTACATTAATTAAATAAATAATCGTTAATTTAATTCAAATTTTAATTAATTATTTTTCACAACATAATTAAGACTAATTATTTAATTTATTAACCTTATTATTTAGAAAAAATATTTTACACTATTAACACATTTTACTTATTTCTTATATTATTATCTACATTATATTATTTTATTTATTATTATACAAAATATTATATTATCATTATTATTTTCTCCCTGAATCGCATGGTGCCCTTGATCCACTGTGCAATTCTTTTGGAGTTTTCCAGCAAAACTCAAGAGATTTATAAAATATATCAAAGGAATGCATATCCGATGCAAAATACATCATATAAGTGGATTAGGAGTGAGTTATGACCTAAAGGTGTGACTTAAATGAGTCAAGGAAGTGACTCAACCCTGGCCTATAAATAGCCTTCCAACTTTCTCATTTGGCATGTTAGACTTCTTCAAGTGGCCTTCTTTACCAAGTAGGTGCTTATACTCTTTTTTCCTTTTCTTTGCCATTATTAATTTCATTAATTATTATTATTATTATTATTATTATTATTATTGTTGTTGTTGTTGTTGTTGTTGTTGTTTACTTTTGCCCTTATTATTATTTTCCTTGTCTTTTCTTCTTCTTTCTTCTTTTTCTTTACACACACTTTACTTATTATTCATTTTATTATTTTTCTTTAATGCTCTCATTCTACTATGATTTTATATTATTATTTTTGTATATTTTTTTATTATTTTTATTTATATATTTTTATTTTTCATTTTACCTTCTATATATGTATATATGTTATTATACATTTCTCACTATTATTTCATGATTATATGTTATTTTTTAGTTTACCCACTACGACTAATTATCATTTTACACACCTTACCTATTGTAAAAGTTCCTAATATTTATTAGATGCATCTTTTTTTTTCTTTTTCTTTCTTTTATAGATTCCATCATTCTGTATGGCCACTACTTTCCTTGCTAAGCTGCACAGACTATTCAATGTCCCTAGAACTTGGGAAAATTCTATTTTAGCCCTATATTCTAACATAAGATTCCTACGAAAAGCCTAACTTGACACAAATCTCCTATTGGTGGTTGCTTGATATTGGGATCCAAGATTCCATGTTGTTAGATTTACCCATCAGGAATTATATCCTTTGGTTGAAGAGTTCACTAGAATTGTCAATGTGGATTTTACACCTGGAACCCTACCTTATGTTTTGAGTTGTGTACATGATTACCCAAGAGATCCAACTTAGGTTTTTGGAATTCTCCGTTCTGTAATTATTAGATTAATGCCTCAAAATAGACCCATTCTTTTAGAGCCATTACTTGATGCTCTGGATGACTTCTCTAAAATGCCCACCTTCCATGTTGGGATTATTCTGCTGATCTCTCTTGCTCTATATTTAAAAGTAAACTCATGGGAACCAATTGGCGACTATCGATATCTCAGGATTATCAAAGGTATATACAATGGCTTAAATCCCTTTCCTTTTATTTTGGCAAAGACTATCCTTGATTTAGACACTGCCTGTACTAAACCTATTACCTCTCTCTCCGGGAGTCCTTTATTACTCCAGGTAACAATCATTTTTTTAAAAGATAGTGCACCTCTTATGGATTTTCACACTAGCTTTTCTTAGTGAGAAATGCATACTTTCAAATTTTCATGTAACCTTGTGCCTTAATTTTGCCTGGAATGGAACCAATCCATTCCAGTAGCTTTTATTTTTTCATTTTTTCCATTTTTTCTTTTTTCTCACTTTCATTTTTTCTTTTCATTTTTCATTTTTAGATATGGCTATAGGAGAAATTAAAGTTACTAGAGAAACCTTATACCAGAGTGATCATCAAATATTCTTTAAGGCATTACCTTCTTAGAAGATGACTTTATGACTTTGATTCTCCTCAGGAAGGCTAACAACAGTAGCTGGCAATAATATCAATTTCATGTGTGCTTGGCCGGTACCCACTATGTGACTAAAGGATAGGCATTCCAAATACGTGCCACTATGTTGCTTGTATCTAGCCATTTTTTACATTGTTTTATGTTACACATGACAATTTAGGGAACGATAAGACATTATGAGATGCCTACTATCATTTTAAAAAGGCATCCTATCCATTGCTTTTGTCTCTAGTTATCATCATCTCAGGGCTCAATTGTATGTAAAAGTTGATATTCGAAGATTGACTGACTGTGATTTTACCATTTCTGCCAAATATAAGAGAAAGGCTACCAGCCTTGTAGTTTATAATAGGGAAAATTGGTGAAGAAAGGGTTTCGATGAAAGTAGTAGAAACAAGATAACTCAAGGTATGTAAATTGAAGTACTTTTGTTTATATTAATGTACGAGTTTGTACTATCTCTAATATTTGGAATTGTTGGCCTTATCCATTTGAAATCCAAATTTCCTTCTTTTCAAGTATGCTTCCTAACCTTCTTTGCGAAGGATCGAGCCGGCCTCTTCTAGTAAATTTGATTGTGATAATAGGCTCACATCCTATCTCCACCTAATAGGTTAAGCTAAAGAGATCGCTACCTAGCCCATTTCATTTTTGGCAACTCAACATTTAATACCACCCTTAATGATTGGTGTGCAATTTCCACTAGTAACATAGCTTTTGTCCCATAAACTAGCAAAAATGGAATGACTCCTATTGAGGTCCTAGCTGTGGTTCTGTATCCCTATAATGCGAAAGGCAACTTTTTAGCCCAGTCTTTATAGGTTCTAACCATTTTGGCTAGTATTCTTTTAACATTTTTATTGGCTGCCTCAACCACTTCATTTGCCTAAGGATGATAAGGCAAGGATTTGTGGTGCTGAACTCCATACTTTATGAGTAGCCATTCAATTTCCCCTCGAAAGTGGGACCCGTTGTCTGATACTACATGATATGGAAGCCTGTATCTACATATCAAGGTTTTTTCAGTGAACTTGGCCATTTCTCTTGCACCCAGATTTTTGAAAGACTCTACTTCTATCTATTTTGAGAAGTAATCAATAGCTACCACAATAATTTTATGTCTGTTTGATGTTGGTGAATGGATTATCCCCATAATATTAATGCCCTAAGTAGCAAATGGCCCAGGCGAGGTGAGATTACATAGTTTTGATACTGTCACATGTCTCAAGTCAGTGTATTACTGGCACAACTATAATTTCTTCATGTATCTAGAACAATCTGTATCCATAGTGAGACATAAAAACCCCAAGCATATAATCTTTTTGGCTAAAGCTAGCCCATTCATGTGAGCACCACAAACTCCAGTATGCACCTCTTCCATAACTCCTTTGGCTTCTTTTTCATCCAAGCATCTTAACTGTAAGCCATTTGGCTATCTCTTGTAGTGCACTCCTCCTATATTGATGAACTGAGTAGACAGCTTACACAATATCTTGTGATCTTTTTATATAGCCTGCTTTAGAAACACTGACTTCTTGAGGTAATTTTGAATGTCAAAATACCAAGGTTTCCCATCATTTTCCTCGATATCCATTACTTTCTCAACTTCAAAACATGGTTTATCAGAACTAAAAATAAGTACAAGCTTCATTCTCACACCTTTTGGGTTATCCCATATTGATACCAAAGTTGCCAAAGCATCGGCCATTTGTTTCTCATCCCGGGGCACATACCCAAAGGTACAAACTTTAAATTGATCACTTGAGACCTTTAAACACTTTATGTAGGTAACAAACATCTTTTTTCATAGCCCATTCACCCCTTACTTGGTAAATCACTAAAGATGAATCATTGCAAACTTCTGTAGTCTTTGGCCCCAAGGCTAATAAAGCTTCCAGTCCAAAGATACATGCTTTATATTCAGCTTCATTATTCATAGATTTTTATACGGGTTTCTTGGTAAAAGGCAACCTTTTTCCCTTCGGGGTCACCAAGATCATTCCTACTCCAGCATCCTTGTTGTTCACAGCTCCATCGAAGTACATTTGCCATCCTTAAACTACTATATCTGCAATGTTCTTATTAGGAAACTCATAGGATATTTCTTCTCCCTTTAATGGCTGATCAGCTAGGAAATCTACTAGAACTCTTCCTTTGAAGGTTTTCCTGGTAATATATTTGATATCAAACTCCTGCAAGAGGATTAGCCATCTATCCATTTTTCGCAAACTCGAGGGCATTTCCTGTAGGTACTTGAGAGGATTCTGTTTGGCCACTGCTTGCACTATGTCTGAATGGAAGTAGTGCTTTAGCTTCTTGAAAGCCCAAATGACTGCTAAACAAATCTTTTCTACCTCCACATATTTAGCTTCATATGGCAAAATATTTTTACTGAGATAGTACACTGTATATTCGATTCCAAAATCATCCTCTTACACTATCATTGCTCCTACAGAGCTGTCTTTTATGGCTAGATACAAAATCAAAGGTTTCCTAACTTGTGGTGGTCTCAACAGTGGTGGATGAAGAAGATATTCCCTAATTGTATTAAAGGCTACCTGACAATCATCGTTCCAAACTACTGGTTAATCTTTCCAAAGAAATTTGAAAATGGGCTCACAAATTAAGGTTAGTTTGGCTATAAACCAACTGATGTATTGGAGTCTACCTAGAAACCCTTTAACATCCTTTTCTTTCTATGGCATAGGCACCTCTCTGATAGCCTTCACTTTATTAAGATTTGCTTCTATTCCTCTTTGACTCACAACATGCCTTAAAAGCTTCCCTAAAGTCAGTCCAAACACACATTTCTTTGGGTTTAAATAGAGATTATAGTTATCAATTGTCTAAAAAATCTTTTATGAGGCCTCGAAATGAACCTCTTGAGTTGCTGATTTAATCATCTTGTCATTGACGTATACCTCCACTTTCTTATGAATTAAATAATCCAGGATCTTTATAGCCATCCTTTGGTAAGTAGTGCCTACATTTTTTAATCCAAATGGTATGGCCTGATAGCATACTTGCCCTACTTAGTGAAGAATGTTGTCTTGATTCTATCCACAATCTTATTCAAGATCTGGTTGTATCAAGCATATCCATCCACAAAATTGTATATTGCACATGTAGCTACACTATCCATCAAAACATCTATGTGAGGTAACATAAAGTCTTCTTTTGGGCAAGCCTTGTTTAGATTCCTGTAATCCATGCAGACTCTGACTCTTCCATCTTTCTTAGCCATCTAACCATATGGGGTATTGGACTTTTACTAAGAATTTAGCCTCTATCTGCTTCTTTACCTCTTTTTAACCTTTGCTACCTATTCCAACCTAAGCCTTTTGGAGTTTCTACTTTATAGGTTTATATGTAGGATAAGTGAGAATAGCATGTTTGGTTACTTTCCGATCGATCCCTGACATGTTTTTGTAGGTCTAGACAAAGACATTCATATTTTTTCAATATTCTCTCAAAATCTTTTCTCTCTTTAAGGGTGACATCAGATGTTATCAAGATTTCTCTTAGATTTTCAAGAGTTCCAAGATTAAACGGGGTAGTATTTTTTGAATTAATGTCAAATATGAATGCTTTATGATCATGATTATGTGAAATGAAATCATGCGATACATCACACAAATAAGCAAAGTTATTTATATTATTAATATGATAGGAGATACATACATCATTGTTAAAAAGTTTAGGTACAAAAAGTAAGTCTATAAAAGCATCCTCAACTACATCTGGTGAGTTTGATGCCTTAAATAAGCCTTACCCATTCTTGACATTCAGCAAAGCCTCCTTATCTGCCTCTGTAATAGCTTCTACAACATCCTTATCTAATTCAAGCACTGAAACATCAAATTCAACCTGCTTTTTTCCCTTTACTCTATAGGCTAACATCTTTGGTGTTATAATATCTTTAGAGACATCATTATCCCATTTAGATAACTTGATCATGATTTCTTCAACAAAAAATCTCCTAGCAGGTTTGATGGTTTCACTAACCCAATCAAAAACATCATTGAATATATCAAAACAAAGGATAACCTTCCCTTTAATCAGCACAAGTTCAATCTCACCACAACATCGGGGTGCTATAGATATAGAAACAAAGCTATCCAGGATATGCAAAATCCCTTTTGGCTTCACCGGGATTGTTTTTTTAGCATTAGGTTTGTTATAACCTAATCCCCTTTGACTCATTTGCCCAGTTGTGGTGATTACTTCAGAAGGACCCTATGAATCCTTACCAAGCCTAGTTCCTAGCAAGAAATTTATTTTCTTCATCATATTCACTACTTGAGGAGTTGATTCTCATTCACTCTTATCATTAGCACTGGTGGCAGTCACATGAAACCCACTAAATGATTGGTTAGCTATACCCAAAATAGAATCTTGATTTTCCCTAGCAGCTTATATAGTAACCACTTTACCTTCATATGGAATCTTGATCATTTGGTGAATAGTGGATAGGACTCATCCCAATTTACAAAACCAATGTGTCCCGAATAGCACAAAAAAGTTAGTCGGTATTCACAATACCACAAATTCTACCTCTATGTCAACTAGCCCTGTATTAACACTAGCCTTAAAAGTATCTACTGTTTGTCTTCGAGAATTGTCGTAAGCTGTGACTACCAAATTAGACTTGCTAAACATAGATTCATTCCACCCAAAAGCCGAAAGTGCTACAAACGGGCATACATTGATGGAGGATCCATGTAAGGACTCAAATTAGGCCTTAGTAGGATTCAAGGACATAATCCCAATTATTAATGTTTAATCAAGCTTAATTAGATGAATTATTATAAGCTTATATATTGAAGGATAAACTAGTTGTTTATTTATGTGTGTAATTGAAATAATATTTTTATTTCAAGGATCAATTGGGATATAAGTGTTATTAAGTTCGATAATTGTGATAAATGTGTAAGATATATGGTATGAATTTTATAAGGTCATAATTAAATTATTATTGTTGGTTTAATAACATTAAAGGGTGTAATTGAAGTTCAAAGTATTAGTTTAAGGGTTAATTTGTAAATTCAGCATCTTAAAGGTCAAAGGTGAATAAATGAATATTTGAGAGGTTAATTTAAGAGAAAGAATAAGTGATTAGGTTGATTTATAACATGCAAAAAGATGTGGGTTGATTAAAGGACATGCATTTTGTTGAAGGATCAAAGAGGGAATTTTCCTAGCTATTATATAAAGTCTTTTGCTAGTGGAATGAAAGGAAAAACTCTTTGAAATGGTGGTGAACGAAATCTTAGAGAGAGTTACAGCAACTTCATTTTCTTCTTCATATTTCTTAAAGCCATAGATGAATTCTCAAGGTCTTGTTGAAGAGGAATTGTTGCATGTTGTTCAATCTAGATCAATAGTATAACTATAAGGTAATATCCTAACTTGTTAGTTCATCTCTTCATCTTCATCTCTTTCTTAATTTGATTGATGATGGATGATTGTTGTTGTATGTATGAAATGATGTAAAGGAGAGAGAGAAGGTGGAAGAAGCAAGGAAAAGGGCTTGCAAGGGGTTTAAGACAAAGGAATTTTCAGCTAAGGTATGGGAATGTAGGTTGTTCATATTGCATGTGGAATTGGTTGCTGAATTTGGATGTAATTTACAGAAATTGAAGTTACGTTTTTCTGGTTTTTGCTGGGTTTTCGGGTTGATTTTGGAAGAACATATTTCATCAGTTGTGAGAGTCAGTGCCGAGTCGTGAAGCACTTCACGAGTCGTGAACTTTTGTCCGACTCGTGAAGCTCTTCACGTGTCGTGAATCTGCTTCCTGTTAGAGTTGTTGCCGAGTCGTGATCACCTTCACGAGTCGTGAACTTTTGTCCGACTCGTGAAGATCTTCACGAGTCGTGCCTTTGCCTTCCTGGGTCACTAGTGAATCTTTGTCTGAGTCATGATTTTTGCTTTTCTTCTCCACTCGTGAACTCCTTCACGAGTCGTGAGCTTTGCCCTGTTTGCTTCACTCGTGAACCTTTTCACGAGTCATGAAGTACAGTTTTCTTCTCCACTCGTGAGCTTCTTCACGAGTCGTGAGTTTTGCTTGGTTTGCTTCACTCGTGAACCTCTTCACGAGTCGAACTCCCTTCACGACTGAATGACCTGTCTGGAATGTTTTGCTCATAAGTTGAGCTATAGAACAGAAAATTGAGTGATTCTTTTTGCATTGAAAAATAGACTTCCATACCTATATTTTATATGAAGAAACCTGAACTTAAATCTGTCCCTAAGTATGCGGAATCTAGGGTTGAATTCGGACTAGTTTCCTAAACTGCTCACAAAAACAGAAGTTACTATTATGTGTCAATTGTTGCTATACTTGATAATATGATTTCTTTAAATAAATTGAGAGAGATATTTGTTTATGTGACAGTAAAGTTAATTGGTTAAAGCATGTAATATGGCTATCCATGAAGGATTTATATGAATACATATGCATTCAATTGTGTATATCAATAAAGACTAATGATGAAATATCTAACTTATACATGTAAATAGTTTTATACATGATTGTCACATGCCAAATTGATATATATATTATACACATATAACCTTATGACATGAAAGTGCACATTTTGACATGTATATATGCTATGAAATAAGGACTGCAATAGTATGACCTTGGCATGTGTATATGCCCTTATGGAAACATGTTGACATTCTGTATAGCACATGATTTTAATGATGATAAAGATATATATTTATATATTGGTAAATATGCTTATATGAATAAGTCTACTATATGTGAATGTACCCACAGGTACGTACATCTATGATTATGTACATGAATGTATGACCATGTAAATGCCCTATGAGATAGAAGATATTTTAGCATGACTATGAACATGTGAGATGCTTAATGTGAATATGATCAAACTTATGTACATGGCTGTTGTGTGCAATTATGCTTACATGTACATATTATTTAATGATGGAGTAAATGTCAACTTTACTTGTAGAAAGAAGTAATTTGAATTGTAGATTATATATGAACATATAAATATATAATACGATCTTACATGATTAGGTTTGAATGGTGAAAGATGTTTTAGAGCGATGATTCAAAGAATATGTGTAAAGTGAAATGTATGAATTTGGTTTCACTTAATTGAAATGATATGATAAGCATATGTGTTGTCACATGTAAGCATGCTGAAATACAGATCTACAGTGCTAAAACTCCATTATAGAAATTTTATTAAAGCATATAATGACATTGATATATGAGACCATGTATACAAAAATGTATGCATTAGAGAAGGAGTATATTGTCATCTGACTATTATATACGATAAGTGTATAAATTGTTTTTGAATTGTGCATATATGTACATGTACTAAAGAATATAGATATTTTTACATGCTTATGTACGGTTACAAATGGCCTTATATAAGTATAGTCTTGTCATACAGAATAGTCGCATGATTTAATAGAATTACAAGAACAGAACAGTATTACCCAACAGTTAAATGTTCACAGGTTTACAGAAAGTTACACATAAGCGCTCTTATGAGTATATTGTTCATAGTAATACAAGAGTATACATGTGCATATAAGAATATGAATGTATAAAGAAAAGATAAAGTAAATAGATCTTTTTGCCTGCGTTGAGTCTAGGAAGTGGATAGATAGGCATGCCTATAAGGGTACCTTGCAGCTGCAAAAACAAACCTGTACCTTCGGGTACCATCGATCAACCCCGTTTGGGTTGCAGTTCACCCCGTTTGGGTGACTAAACAACTTGTGCCTTCGGGTACCATCGATCAACCCCGTTTGGGTTGCAGTTCACCCCGTTTGGGTGACTAAACAACTTGTGCCTTTGGGTACCATCGATCAACCCCGTTTGGGTTGCAGTTCACCCCGTTTGGGTGAATAAATAACTTGTGCCTTCGGGTACCATCGATCAACCCCGTTTGGGTTGCAGTTCACCCCGTTTGGGTGACTAAACAAACTCATACCTTCGGGTACCATCGTTCAACCCGTTATCCACCTCTTTAGAATCGTGCAGGCCTTATACCAAAGTTAAGAATAGTTTGATGTTAATTTAAAGCTTTATAAAGCATAACAATTCATAAATTGATTTCAGAATCTAATTTATATGTGAAATTCCTTTATAGCACAAATGGAAATTATGGTATTAAAAGATGCTACAATATACACTTATGCATGATTATCGCATATAGAAACAGTACGTACAGAGTTATATAAATGAACTAGTGCATCACTAATATGTAATTATGAACTATATTAGAGATAGTATGTTCTCTAAAGCAAATGAATATAAGAGTTTATGAATGGGTATTCATGTTGGTGATTGCTTTTCAAATTAATATAGTTGAGTATGTTTTCCCTATATTTACTCGTTCTTGCTCTTGATTAAGAAATGATGTATATTGTCTTGTGCATACACATAAAGCATTTATAGATTTTCAAGAGATAAAGTTCACATGAAAATGGTATTGGATATAAAAGCAAGCTAGAAATTCTATGTATGCATTGGTACAATAAGTAATTCGAATATATTTCTTGATTGATAAATGGTGAACTTTTATAGTACTAATGCCTTGTTTTACTTGCGAATATTTATATGTGAATGTTGATCATAGTTTATATGTGAATGTTGATCATAGCTCATATGTGATTATGTATATGCTTATATTCCTATCTTATATGAAAAAGTGGAAGGAATGACTAAGTATAAACAGTGGTAAAATAATCAATGAATGAATCGCAAGATTAAAGGACAATTATGCTTATACGGTTAATTGTTGAGTATAAGTTATACTTTATAGTTTATAATGTATGCTTGTTGACGACCACTGTGAGTAGTCGTTATCATTTATAGTATTCCCCACTAAGCTTTATAGCTTAGCACGGATTTTTGTTTATCCGTGTAGGTTGGGAGAACAGGACTTTCTTCCAGGTCTGTTATCTGCAGTAGGTTGGCCAACACAAGTCTTAGAAGATTGATATTAGAGTCTTCTTTTTGTCCTTATGATTTGTAGTTGTGGAAACTCTAAATATGTTGGAAATTTTGTATTTACTACAGATGCTTTGTATATGTAATATTTGATGTTAGTAAGTTGCACCTGTAAGTGAAGCTTCTAATAGATAACTTTTGGATATCTGTTTAGTGGATTACCGGATGAAATGTTGATAAGCATGCTTGATTAATATTAATCACAGTGTTATAGCTAAGTACAGGGTAAGGGTGTTACAATCCATCAACCACAATCACATAAGCTGTATGTTTACCATTAGCCTGCACCTTTATATATAAAGGGTAGTTATACTCTCTTCCTTCAATGGCCAAATCCCCAGTAGTGTACAAAGTGTTCCCTCCTGTATTTCCCCTACCCAAATATGGTAACTTTGAGGGAAAAATAGTGGTAGCCATAATAAACTCACATAGGGATTCCACCACTTTTTATCTATAATAGGGTGACTTCCTAAGCAAATCCCAAAAATAGTCTGACCTGGAGTTTTCTTCAATTTTTTTAGAATCAAGTGTTTTCCTTGCTTTCTTTTTACAAGTAAATGTAGAGAATCCTGCTCTCTCTCTCCACTTCTGTAACACCCTTACCCTGTACTTAGCTATAACACTGTGATTAATATTAATCAAGCATGCTTATCAACATTTCATCCGGTAATCCACTAAACAGATATCCAAAAGTTAACTATTAGAAGCTTCACTTACAGGTGCAACTTACTAACATCAAATATTACATATACAAAGCATCTGTAGTAAATACAAAATTTCCAACATATTTAGAGTTTCCACAACTACAAATCATAAGGACAAAAAGAAGACTATAATATCAATCTTCTAAGACTTGTGTTGGCCAACCTGCTGCAGATAACAGACCTGGAAGAAAGTCCTGTTCTCCCAACCTACACGGATAAACAAAAATCCGTGCTAAGCTATAAAGCTTAGTGGGGAATACTATAAATAATAACGACTACTCACAGTGGTCGTCAACAAGCATACATTATAAACTATAAAGTATAACTTATACTCAACAATTAACCATATAAGCATAATTGTCCTTTAATCTTGCGATTCATCCATTGATTATTTTACCACTGTTTATACTTAGTCATTCCTTCCACTTTTTCATATAAGATAGGAATATAAGCATATACATATTCACATATGAGCTATGATCAACATTCACATATAAATATTCGCAAGTAAAACAAGGCATTAGTACTATGAAAGTTCATCATTTATCAATCAAGAAATATATTCGAATTACTTATTGTACCAATGCATACATAGAATTTTTAGCTTGCTTTTATATCCAATACCATTTTCATGTGAACTTTATCTCTTGTAAATCTATAAATGCTTTATGTGTATGCACAAGACAATATACATCATTTCTTAATCAAGAGCAAGAACGAGTAAATATAGGGAAAACATATAACTCAACTGTATTAATTTGAAAAGCAATCACCAACATGAATACCCATTCATAAACTCTTATATTCATTTGCTTTAGAGAACATACTATCTCTAATATAGTTCATAATTATATATTAGTGATGCACTAGTTCATTTATATAACTCTGTACATACTGTTTCTATATGCGATAATCATGCATAAGTGTATATTGTAACATCTTTTAATACCATAATTTCCATTTGTGCTGTAAAGGAATTTCACATATAAATTAGATTCTGAAATCAATTTATGAATTGTTATGCTTTATAAAGCTTTAAATTAACATCAAACTATTCTTAACTTTGGTATAAGGCCTGCACTATTCTAAAGAGGTGGATAACGGGTTGAACGATGGTACCTGAAGGTACGAGTTTGTTTAGTCACCCAAACGGGGTGAACTGCAACCCAAACGGGGTTGATCGATGGTACCCGAAGGCACAAGTTATTTATTCACCCAAACGGGGTTGATCGATGGTACCCGAAGGCACAAGTTATTTATTCACCCAAACGGGGTGAACTGCAACCCAAACGGGGTTGATCGATGGTACCCGAAGGCACAAGTTGTTTAGTCACCCAAACGGGGTGAACTGCAACCCAAACAGGGTTGAACGATGGTACCCGAAGGTACAGGTTTGTTTTTGCAGCTGCAAGGTACCCTTATAGGCATGCCTATCTATCCACTTCCTAGACTCAACGCAGGCAATAAAATCTATTTACTTTATCTTTCATTTATTCATTCATATTCTTATATGCACATGTATACTCTTGTATAACTATGAACAATGTACTCATACTCATGTTCATGTATAACTTTCTGTAAACCGGTGAACATTTCACTGTTGGGTAATACTATTCTGTTCTTGTAATCATATTCACTTATGTGGCTAGTTCGTATGTCAAGATTATACTTATATAATGCCATTTTCACCCATACATGATCATGTAAAAATATCTATATTCTTTAGTACATATACATATATGCACAATTCAAAAACAATTTATACACTTATCGTATATAATAGTCAGATGACAATATACTCCTTCTCTAATGCATACATTTTTGTATACATGGTCTCATATATCAATGTCATTATATGCTTTAATAAAATTTCTATAATGGAGTTTTAGCACTGTAGATCTGTATTTCAGCATGCTTACATGTGACAACACATATGCTTAATCATATCATTTCAATTAAGTGAAACCAAATTCATACATTTCACTTTACACATATTCTTCGAATCATTACTCTCAAACTTCTTTCAACAGTCAAACCCAATCATGTAAGATCATATTATATTTATAGACATATGTTTATACGTTCACATAATCCACAAATCACATTAAGCATCTCACATGTTCACAGTCATACTAAAACATTTTCTATCTCATAGTACAAATTCATGCTCATACACTCATGTACATAATCATAGATGTACGTACCTGTGGGTACACTCGCATATAGTAGACTTACTCATATGAGCATATTTACCAAATATATATATATATGTATATATATATATCTTTATCATCATTAAAATCATGTGCTATACAGAATGTCAACATGTTTCCATATGGGCATATACACATGCCAAGGTCATACTATTGCAGTCCTTATTTCATAGCATAAATACATGTCAAAATGTGCACTTTCATGTCATAAGGTTACATGTGTATAATATATATATCAATTTTGCATATGACAATCATGTACAAAACTATTTACATGTATAAGTTAGATATTTCATCATTAGTCTTTATTCATATACACAAATGAATGCATGTGTATTCATATAAATCCTTCATTGATAGCCATATTACGTGCTTTATCCAATTAACTTTACTGTCACATATTCCATATCTCTCTCAAATTTATTTAAAGAAATCATATTATCAAGTATAACAACAATTGACACATAATAGTAACTTCTGTTTTTATGAGCAGTTTAGGAAACTAGTACGAATTCAACCCTAGATTCCGCATACTTAGGGCTAGATTTAAGTTCGGGTTTCTTCATATAAAATATAGGTATGGAAGTCTATTTTTCAATGCAAAACGAATCACTCAATTTTCTGTTCTATAGCTCAACTTATGAGCAAAACATTCCAGATAGGTCATTCAGTCGTGAAGGGAGTTCGACTCGTGAAGAGGTTCACGAGTGAAGCAAACCAAGCAAACTCACGACTCGTGAAGAAGCTCACGAGTGGAGAAGAAAACTGTACTTCACGACTCGTGAAAAGGTTCACGAGTGAAGCAAACAGGGCAAAGCTCACGACTCGTGAAGGAGTTCACGAGTGGAGAAGAAAAGCAAAAATCACGACTCAGACAAAGATTCACTAGTGACCCAGGAAGGCAAAGGCACGACTCGTGAAGATCTTCACGAGTCGGACAGAAGTTCACGACTCGTGAAGGTGATCACGACTCAGCAACAACTCTAACATGAAGCAGATTCACGACACGTGAAGAGCTTCACGAGTCGGACAAAAGTTCACGACTCGTGAAGTGCTTCACGACTCGGCACTGACTCTCACAACTGATGAAATCTGTTCTTCTAAAATCAACCCGAAAACCCAGCAAAAACCAGAAAAAAACGTAACTTCAATTTCTGTAAATTACATCCAAATTCAGCAACCAATTCCACATGCAATATGAACAACCTACATTCCCATACCTTAGCTGAAAATTCCTTTGTCTTAAACCCCTTGCAAGCCCCTTTTCCTTGCTTCTTCCACCTTCTCTCTCTCTCCTTTACATCATTTCATACATACAACAACAATCATCCATCATCAATCAAATTAAGAAAGAGATGAAGATGAAGAGATGAACTAACAAGTTAGGATATTACCTTATAGTTATACTAATGATCTAGATTGAACAACATGCAACAATTCCTCTTCAACAAGACCTTGAGAATTCATCTATGGCTTTAAGAAACATGAAGAAGAAAATGAAGTTGCTGTAACTCTCTCTAAGATTTCGTTCACCACATTTCAAGAGTTTTTCCTTTCATTCCACTAGCAAAAGACTTTATATAATAGCTAGGAAAATTCCCTCTTTGATCCTTCAACAAAATGCATGTCCTTTAATCAACCCACATCTTTTTGCATGTTATAAATCAACCTAATCACTTATTCTTTCTCTTAATTAACCTCTCAAATATTCATTTATTCACCTTTGACCTTTAAGATGCTGAATTTACAAATTAACCCTTAAACTAATACTTTGAACTTCAATTACACCCTTTAATGTTATTAAACCAACAATAATAATTTAATTATGACCTTATAAAATTCATACCATATATCTTACACATTTATCACAATTATCGAACTTAATAACACTTATATCCCAATTGATCCTTGAAATAAAAATATTATTTCAATTACACACATAAATAAACAACTAGTTTATCCTTCAATATATAAGCTTATAATAATTCATCTAATTAAGCTTGATTAAACATTAATAATTGGATTATGTCCTTGAATTCTACTAAGGCCTAATTGAGTCCTTACAAATCTCTCCCCCTTAAGAAATTTCGTCCTCGAAATTCATACTTGTATCTTTTACTCATGTACAACAACTATCATTGCTATACCTCTATGTCTATCACAACCATCTATGTTTCTAATACTTACTTTACCATCTTCTTTTCTCACTTTTCATTTAACCTTATCTCCAAATAAGGGCAACCGTATCATACTGTCATATCATTACTATGCTTAATGTATATCCTGTCAGCTTTCCTATTCAGTCGGGGCCTGTACATGTAGTATGATGCTTGATGCTATGCTCATGCGTAAATGATGCTTTCATGTATGCAATAAGATGCAAATGCATTCTCTCGTGTGCTGTATATGTTTTAGCCCCATCCATGTATAATGTTTTGTCAACTGCTCATGCCTGTTAAGGATTCACTGACTTGTAAGGACTCAAATTAGGCCTTAGTAGAATTCAAGGACATAATCCCAATTATTAATGTTTAATCAAGCTTAATTAGATGAATTATTATAAGCTTGTATATTGAAGGATAAACTAGTTGTTTATTTATGTGTGTAATTGAAATAATATTTTATTTCAAGGATCAATTGGGATATAAGTGTTATTAAGTTCGATAATTGTGATAAATGTGTAAGATATATGGTATGAATTTTATAAGGTCATAATTAAATTATTATTGTTGGTTTAATAACATTCAAGGGTGTATTGAAGTTCAAAGTATTAATTGTGGGGTAGTTTTGAAATTCAGAAACTTAAGAGGTCAATTGGGAATTAGAGAACAATGAGAGGTTAATGTATGAATAATGTAAATGTGGGGTATGAAATGTGACATGCAAAGAATAGGATGGTTTTAGTGTGACATGCAAAATCTTGGAGGACTTAAAGGGATGTTTGCCAAAGTCCTATATATATATGTGTGTGTAGTGGAAAGAAAGAGAAAGAGACATTTGCAAGAGAGTTGGTCGGCACTTGTAGAGAGAAAACCAGAAAATTTTCTCTTCTTCCTTCTTTCATTCCTTCTAATTCCTCTCAAGAAATTAGTTGATAAGTTTTGTTGTTCAACAAGTGTTTAAAACATTAAACTCTAAGGTAAATGATATCTACTGAATTTCATCATTATCATCTTCATCTTCTTCTCATCTTGCTTGTGGTAATGAAGATCAAGTGCTGGAAATGATGAATGAATTTTGGTTGTAGTCAAAGAAGGAGGAGATAGGAAGGATAAAGGAAAGACATAGCAAGAGATTGAAAGCTTGAGTGTGATAAGTTTCAGAAAAAGGTATGGGAATTTAGGATTATTCTTGTTGCATGTGAGTGTACCTACTTGAATATGATGTGTTTTGCTTGAATCTTGACATGCATGTGAGTTTTAAAGAATTCTGGTTTGAGTTCATTGGACCTAGATGCATTGTTTTGGTGATATCTAGAGTTTGAAAATAGATATTGAGATGATTCCAAATGGGTATTAAACTAGACTTATAGACAAAGATTTCTTAAGGAGAAATCACATTCAAATTCTGCCTCTAGATATTTTTTTATGATTTATTGAATTTAGGAAAACTTCTAATTCGGATTCTGGACCAGGTTGGGGAAAATTGAGATATCTGTATGTAAAATGATCATAATGACATGAAATTAATTTCTATGAAAACTAGACTCATAAAGACACATTTTATATGAAGGAAGTAATGCCTAATTTTATTTCTAAGTTTGTCAAATAATTAGCATGAAATTCGTTGAATCTGTTGGGACTGTAGGGTACAGATGTTGGTATTTTGGGCATAAGTAATAGTAGAGAAGTCAAAATATTATTCTGTAAAATTATGAGTAAACTAGATACCTAGGAGTACGTTTTTTATGAAGAAATTTTGGTCTAAATCTCTCTTGATTTTATGCTATGAATTTTTATAAGTGACAGCCCCACTGTTTTTGTTCTATGAACAGTCCTTAGTAATTTCAAGATATCTCGAGTTCTAGAAATGATATTGCAAATATTTTTATTTTCTAGAAACTAGAAATGTAGATCTACAACTTTGTAGAAGACAAATGTTTCTAAAAATGCCGTTTACTATGTTCAAATACGAGGTACAAAATGATTTTGTTAAGCAGTTTGCAGGATTTTGAGAACAGAGTGAAAAACCTGTATGACCACGCATACTGTCGCGAGCGCGACAGCATGTTGGTTACTAAATGTGTTTTTATTCTCTTTTATTGGTATATTAGGCTACCCCCATGTGTAGCACATATAACTGAGCAAAATTGACCTTAAATGCAAGTATACGAGAGTCATATACTAGTGTGTATATAAATTTGTATCATTTACATCGAAAATTATCTAAGAATGTATACCTATTGCATCATGGAAATTGTGCATTAATAGATAAGTTATAGTACCATGAATAATTATGAAATTATTGATAATTGTATATGTGTATGATAATATGATTGTGATATGACGTGTGGTCTAAAGATCATATGTTCAATTATAAGTTCATGATGGAAGTTAAATGCATGTGCCATATGGTTGGGGGTGGGAGGGGGGGGGGGGGGGGATGGGAGGGAGGGGGGTGGGGGGGGGGTGGGGGGGAGAGGGGGGGGTGGGGGGGCGGGTGGGGGGGGGATTGGGGGGGGAGGGGTGGGTGGGGGGGAGGGTGGGGGGGGGGGCGGGGGGGGTTGGGGGTGGGTGGGGGGGGATGGGGGGAATGGGGGGGCGGGGGCGGGGGGGTTGGGGGGGGGGAGGGGGGGGGGTGGGGGGGGGGGGGGGTGGGATGGGGGGAAGGGGGGGGGGGGGGGGGGGGGGGGTGGGGGGGGGGGATGGGGGTGGGGGGGGGGGGGGGGGGGGTGGTGGGGGGGTGGGGAGGGGGTGGGGGGGTGGCGGGAGGGGGTGGGGGGGGCTGGTGGGGGGGGAAAGTGTGGGGGGGGGGGGGGGTGGGGGGGGGTGGGGGGGGGGGGGGGTGGGTGGGTGGGGGGGGGATGGAGGGGGCTGGGGGGGGGGGGGGGGGGGGGGGGGAAGGGGGTGTGGGGGGGTGGGGCGGGTGGGGGGGTGGTGTGGGAGGGGGGGTGGGGGGGGGG